>JAZKJV010000308.1:0-127500 GCA_037367405.1 Ottelia alismoides
TTTCTTTATGTCGTTGGCTGAAGACAATTCTGCGGCGGAAGAAACAAAGCTGCATCTTTTAACCACCACATCAAAATTCGATCCCTGATAAAACTCCAACTGCAGATTGGACTATCACTTTGGAGTCTGCGATCTCCACAGGCTGCATTTCAACGTCAGACTGCTCAACTGAAAGCATGGCTTCCTCATGGTACACATCTGAAAGCAAATCCAAACCCTCTTGAGGGGTTATATGGTCCTTTTTAGAAGATGGAGTAGCGATCATCGGAGACCACTGCAATGATCCTTCTCCCATCTGATGTTGTCCACCATCAAGCTGATCACTAGCACACTCTAAAGTATTGTTGCCACTTAGCTCAAGCTGCCCATCTTCTCGTGGAAGTTCCTCGGTTTCTTCACACCATCCAGACACCACTTCGTGATCGGACAGCAATGGTACGTCAATTTGGATTTTTGAAACTGATGAATCGTCTGTAGGAACCGTGATATAATCACCCTGGCGTTGAGGGCTGCAGCATGGAAGCTCATGAGGCTCTTGAGATCCAGTTCGTTCATCACCCGGTAATGTGGCAGTTTCACCAGCAATTACCTCCTCAACAACACCAACCTTCTCCAAAAGCACACCTTCGGGATCACCTTGAGGTTCCCGGCTATCACTGATAGAGGCTCATCATTCACCATTTCCATCATTTTTGGCACCAAAGCCACCTCTTCAACCGGTGGGAGTATCTCCAGTCGTTCAGTCAACACTGATTCACCCAATTCCAAAGGATCAGAAACTCTCTTCTTCATCTTACTGTCCTTACCTACACCCGACCTCTGCTTAACCTTCCTCATCAACGCAACAAGAGAATCATCCAAGTCTCCGTCAACCGACGGATCACCGCCTTTACCATTCTTCCTCGAAACCAAACCTCCACGCTTCCCCTTCCGCATCTTCCCCAATGGTGTGGCATCATGCAATTCCTCCTCCTCGGCTAAAACCGCAGATCCCGCGCTCCCGTCGACGACCTTAGCTCTCTTAGGCGCCTTCAGCTTCTTCCGGAAGCAAGCGAGCGTGTCACCGAGCTCCTCCACATCCCGTTTCGCCGCAGCATCAATCTTCCTTCCCGGTCGGGCCTTCCTCGCCTTGAAGAGTGACCCGAGCGGGCGGTGCTCATCGTCCAATTCACCGCCACCGGCGTCCGTGCTCGGCTTCCGCTTGGAGGACGGCTCCTTCTCGACTCCATGCCCCATTTTCCGACCGAACCCTAACCCTAATCCGCCGCCAGAGCTCCTTCGAAGTGTGGATCCCTGCGGTCAGGATCACGGAGGGCCCATGCCCTAAATATTGACGTCTCCGGTTCTTCACGGCGGCCGACGCAGAGGAAGTGCCCGCGAACCGGTTCGCGCGGGAGCTCTGTGGTCAAAGTGGTATCGATGCGGGGAAAGTGCGTGGGGGATCGGTGCGGAAGCTGGAGATGGTCCGGTGGGAGTGGACCGGCGAAGTGGGAGTTGGTTCGAGGGGAGGAGGCGGGGGTCGACGAGGAGGGCGGGGCGGGTGGGGGAGAAGTCGCAGGGGGGTTGGGGGAGGGAAGGGTCCGTTTCTTTACTTTTTAGATTTTCGCCCTTTTGGAGTTATGGTTAGGGCACCGGCTTCATGATCACTTCATTTGGGAGATTTTTTTTTTTTGAAGCGGGGATCAATGGTGTTGGTGAATGGATGGTCCTCCCATCCATCTAATCTTTTGCATGATGTTGATAAAAAATAGGTTTTGTCTTTGTTGTGTTTATTTTTATGATATATTGTACGTAATTTCAACCTGATAAACATGTGATTAAGGCTCAAAAAGTCGTTTTTCCTTGAGATTGGGACACAATCACACAATGTCCGGCAATGATGGGCAGTAATCGTGGACTATGATCGAACTGACGTACACGGATGCATGATGAATATAGTACGGGACGTGATTCCTTCATTTAAGCATGTCCAGCATTTTCGAATGAATCGCATCGTTAGTGACATGCCAAATACCTCAAAGACTACCATCCATGATGCTCATACTACAGTGTATTCATATGCATGGTTCAATCCTTCTCTTTTATGGGCATCAAAGAATGGTGAATCATGAATGGTGGAAGGATCCAGGCAAAGATCTTCGAGGCCAATACATGGAATACACAAGCCCTTTTGCATGAGCCGGTCCCCAGTTTTAATCCGAACGTTACCTGAAAAGAGTCCAAAAATCCAAGTCTAGGAAAGCATGGTCGTCGGGGGGAAATGAACCTCATGCAAAAAATCTATCCATGCACCTTAACTAAGCTCGAGCAATCATAAGGCCCTCGGATCTCGACATGAATCAACTAGTATGTATATGGCACTCGAATACAAAATAGATGGGAGTCGATCTTTAACCCCCATGGAGGGAAACCCTTGACCTCCTTTAGAGTGGTGATAATAACACGCCTAAGCAGAATAGCCCTTCCAAAAAAGGGGAATGGATCGTCTGCTGCAATGGGAAGCCCATCAGACTCTGCAATACCCATTTGAGACGCTCGATCTTGATCGAGCGGTTCACACGATTTTGTAGGGTACAAGCCCACAAAAAGTACAAAATCGCGTGAACCGCTCGATCTCGATCAAGATCGAGCGGCTTAAATGGGTACTGTAGAGTCTGATGGGCTTCCCATTGCAGCAGACGATCCATTTCCTCCAAAAAAGACTATAGTCTCGAGACTTCCCTCATCAAGGTCATCCAAATATGAGTTGTTTTGGCTTGAAAGCATGATCCTCTAACCGCCTACTTGTTCAACATTTACATTAGATAGATATTCCAAACACACCCTAACCCGTTAGCCACACTTTTCACTAGATGTCGTGCTTGTATTCATTCGACACATAGCGAACATATGGATAATGCCAGTACAAGGTTGCGAAGTATGTGAGAATATGATCTTAATACTAAAATGGCAAAATATAATCGACATTAGTCCAAAGATTCACTTTTGTTATATTAAGACGGAAGATGAGGCAGTTATAAAACATATTAAATAGAATTGTGAAAAACATGTACTTAAGGTGTTGAGAAAACCGAAATAAACATACATATATACATCCGATTATCAACAGGTTCCAGAACATATTTATGTATGTATGCATCCATATTAACATTGATAAGAAAAGTATTCGTTTTAACCACATATGCATATTAAAGTAAGGGAAAAATACGGAAACAAACATCATGACAAACAATGTGAGAAAGAAAAATAGAGAGCTAGAAATCACAACTGAAGCGTCCTGTCGTAGGACTCCCCTTAGAGAGACAGCACCCCCCACTTTACCGGTGCACAGGACCTTGACGTACCGCTCCCAGGGTCTGACGGTCCACGCTCATCGATGGTGCAACCGTGCTTGACCGTCCTCGACAGTCACCTCCGTAGACGAAGCCCGAGATCGAGAGAGGAGAGGAGACGAGCGTCATCGAGAGAGGAGAGGCGTTGAGAATGAGGATGGGATATGTTCGTAACCTACGCTCACGACTTTAAGAGATACTTAAAGACGTCCGGACGGTTACGCTTCATGAGAGGATAATGGGACCAGTGTTGCAATAGTCGGCCGACTATCCCGAATAATCGGTCCGACTATGCGGTGCGGGGGGTCCCTGACTGAATAGACCCCCAGTCGGCCAATAGTCGGCCCGACCGAATAGTCGGCCGACTATTCGGCCGATTGGCCTGACTATTAGGCCGACTGGAGTTTGATTTTTGATATTTTTATTTTTTTACTTTCAATTTTCAATTTTATGGGTTACATTTGACCACGGTATCGTCACAAATGTCAAATTCTATATATCTATTATATTGATTGGTACTTTTATCTTGGATTCATGTTAAATAATGATCATATATGTGTAAAAATATAAGAATATATGTATTATAAGTAATTTTTATATTAAAAAATACAAAACCGAATAATTCCGAATAGTCGCCCGAATACCGATTATTCTCTATTCAATGATCCTTCCGACTGAATATCGAATACCGTCTTCTGCAACACTGAATGGGACGTATCCCTTAGAATTCAAACGCGCGGTTACAAAACTGACCAGGTCTTCGCCACGCCGCCACCGTCGTCGCGCCTGGCCCGGCCCTAACCGACGTGCGCGCGTGCGTACGTGTTTTGTGGTCTAAAGTCCTCTCTAATCTGTTTCCAGACTAGTCTCAAGACTTCCCATATAAAAACCAAGTGTCAGTTTTAACTCTCCACGATGTGGGACTAAACAGCACCCCACATGGTTGAAACATTGAATTCTAGGAATTGAGATACATTAATACAACTTGATATTTACCATCTAATTGCATCAAGCTATCCCAATACAGTTAATTCCAACAAATCCCCACGAATTCACTATTGAAACACAAAGAGCCAAGGATCTCGGGTTTCCACACTCTGCTTTCAGTAAAGGTACCTTCCGATTTGAACCTTTACCTGAGTTATCCCCTTTCACCATCACAGGAATAAAGTGGACTAAGTCTTGAACTTTAATCCTTTGATGTAATGGTATCGAGTGGTAACAACAAAGTGAAGTCTATGGTGACAATCTTCTATTTTTGATGCTATTAATGGCCATGCACCCTACCCTGTTTCATGAGTATATTAACGATAAACCCTCATCCTTTACCTGCGGCCCACAGAAATACTCATATAGGTGGCATTCTCCAAGGATGCACCGCTCACATCATGTTTATAAAAAGCTTGAATCCATTAAGAGCATAATGCTCAACCTTTTCATGCAGTTTTCAAGCACTCGAATTTTCAAGGATAGGACTCACATGCAAAGTATTGCATATTGAGTACCAGCCAGATTTTCCTTACAGCTTGTTTTCCCATTGAACCTATTTTGTGGGATCTCCACTCATTTAGGTTGGGTTGCAACTGCGAGTAAACTCTCAGTGGGTTTCAGCCCCACCCCAAGTCTGGATTTTTAGATTAAAGATCTATCAAGTCTCTTTGTAAGTGGATCTGTCATGTTATCTTTGGTATCAACAAATTCCACAACAATCACTCCGGAAGACACCAAATCCCTAATAGACTTAAGTCTAACTTGGATATATCTTCTAGTTTTCTGATTGTACTTTGAACTCTTTACCTTTGCAATAGCATTCATGCTATCACAATGTAACGAAATAGCTGGTATCGGCTTACCCACCATGGGCATCTCAGGGAGAAGCTCCCTAAGCCATTCGACCTCTATACATGTTGTGTCCAAAGCACACAGCTCTACCTCAAAGGTAGACCGAGCGGAGATGGTATGTTTTACAGACCTCCAGGAGACTGCACCACCTTCAAGGGTAAATACATACCGAGTCACACCGTTTCGATCCCGGAGTCCTCCATTTGACCTATCCAACTTGCATCACTATATCCTTCTAATACATGAGGATATTTACCATAATGCAGTCCAAGAAGTGCAGTACCCTTAAGGTATTTTACCACTAGATCCAAGGCCTCCCAATGAGTATGGTCAGGATAGCTCGTATACCTACTCAACTTTGCGACCGTGAATGAAATATCAGGTCGAGTACAGTTCGCAAGAAACATCAAGCTTCCTATAATCTGGGAATGTCGTAGCTGTGCTACAGGTACTCCACTCTTATTCTTGTAGAGGGGTTTAAATGAATCATAAGGAGTGCATACAGATTTACAGCTATGATAGACAAAAATTTCAAGAACTTTCTCAGTATAATGTGACTGAGACATATCTATCCCATTAGTAGATCTAATCAGTTTGAGCTCCAAAATCACATTTGCAACTCCTAAGTCTTTCATCTCAAACTTACTGCTCAAGAACCTCTTGATTTCTTCCACTATCCTTGTGTTTGATCCAAATATCAAAATATCATCTACATATAAGCATAAGACAACAAACATATCGCCTTTAATCATATACATTTATCGGATTCATGAACCATAAAGCCGTAAGACTGGATAATCTTATCAAACTTGTCATGCCACTGTTTCGAAGCTCGTTTTAATCCATAAAGAGATTTTACAAGCTTACAGACCTTTCTTTCATTACCAGATGCTACGAATCTATCATGATGGTCCATATAGATCTCCTCCTCAAGATCGCCATATAAAAAGCCAGTCTTCACATCCATTTGATATAAAGGGGGAGAGCTATGCTGTTCGAGCAGGTGTTGCTTGGCTTATGGTTAGCTTAGATGGGAAAGGGATGTGAATGGGGGATCTAATGTGAAGAGGGAATAAACCGAGGACTTCGACCATTCGGTCGGAGGTGAGGATGTGCGAAGGACAAGAATAATGGGAGGGGAGGGGGAGGGGAGGGGGAGAAGATGAAGGCATATTAAAGTCGAATGTTAGCGTGTGGAGGAAAGATGAAAGAAGGAATGGAGAAGAGCAATGGATAAAAGAAGAATAAAGCAGAAGAAAGAAGAATACGAGGAGGAATTAGAAGAAGTGTACTCGGGGATGCATCTTACGGGTGCCGAAGATGATGCTCCAATGACTTGACCTCAAGAGGTCGACAAACATCACCCAAAAAAATCGTAAACCTTGTGGAGCTGATATGGATATGGAAATAGATATTTTGTGGATGTTAAAAATTGCAAACCATATCTTTAAATGTCGGTACATACACATGTAGTCATATTTCATATACACATATTCAATAAACAGACGAGCACGGTCTCTTATCACTTACATTTAAAGAAATATTGCTGTAAATTAAAATTAATAATTGACTAATCATATAGAATAAAACTACAAATACAATAAAAAATTATAAAAATAAAGTAACATATTAAATTAAATAACTTTTAAAATAAATAATTAAATAAAAACACGTACATATGTGTGTGTATAGGGGAAAATGTGTATGCCACTCCCCCGTCTCATTTTTCACATTTTTTATTCCTTTCTCTCTCATCTCAAATAATTGGCCTTCTCTTTTCTGCAACATTCTGAAGCTAGTAGGGCCCTAGAAGCGAAGGGACTCGGTACCCCCACACTTTTTCCTCTTTGTCTTTTCTTTCACTTTTGCCCCCCTGGAGTATAGCTGAGTAGAAAGGTGGCAAAGGGGATGGGGGGGACTAGTAAGGAGACTGACTTTTGTCTTTCTTTCCTTCTACGTACTTAGTAAAGCCGACTCCATCAGATACATATATCTTTCCTTTCTGAAAAAAAAGAGATTCTTGGATTGTTCCTGGTATACTTCTATGCAGCCTCATCAAATCAATCCCTGGATTCTCTGATGGGAAAGGGATTTAGCGAGAACTATTGCTGATGGTATTGTTTGTGTCCCCCGACCAGGACGGAAGCCATGAGAGTGCTCCGACAATTGCTCCATACATACGTTGCGGAAATCCCGCCGTTGGCTTGGACCTTTCATCTTTCTCGCTCCGCAGCTTCTACTCTTCTGCCCGAAATCCCAGGAGCTAATCCAAAATCACCTCCTCGATTGATCGGCATAGAGGTAGGAAGTAGGCTCACTTATAGGGAGAGGCAGGAGGGGACACCCGATCGGCCCGACTTTCCCAAATGCCCACCACTGGCCCTTCCGATCTCGAGTCTCGCGTGGTAAAGAGAGTTTGAGAAAGAGACTTCGAACTCCCCGACTGGCTTTTTCGAGGGTGCATCCGCAGGGCAGTCAAACATGTCCCGTGGTTTCATATCGTCCGTCAAGTACGGGGTGCTTAGTCCGGGCTCTGAATTCTGCACATGCCTTCCTTCGTCTTTAACCGCGGAGTGGGGCTAGGCTGAGATGGGCCGGTTGTTCAAGAGTTCAATATAAGGTCGACGAGGTCAGATCTCTTCCTAAATATTGATCTGAATCATCCCTTAGCACCTGCTAAAGCAATGGTAGCAGCTCCGGCTCCTATTAATTTTGACCCCTCCAACATATTCTTACTGTATTGCCTTATCCTTCTCCGAGTAGATTGATTCGGCTCTATAGTCTAGTTTTGATTGGGCAAATCGTGTAAATTCATTATTAAATCTCTATATTATACCATTAAAATTTCATACGAAACAGTTTCTCCTACGACCTCCATCCAGACGGGATCGATTTGAAAAATTATGTGACCGTTAAAAAATGACTGTCTGAACAGAGGTCGTAGGAGTCTCTGTTTCACACGAAATTCGAATGACATAATGATGAATATGTACGGAAGAAATTTTCAAAAAAAAATAAAAATAGAGAAAATGGGGTAGGAGGAACTAAATTAGCTCCCCGACAGCCCCATTTATCCCACACACACTCGCACACACACGCACACACACGCGCGCGCACGCGCACGCACACCCGCACGCACCCACCCACACACCCACACCCACACACACGCGCGCACACACACGCGCGCGCACACACACGTGCGTGAAAAATAATATTCACATCAATATGTGCACGCGCGAAAAAAAAATTCACATCCGCAACTGAAGTGTCTCAATGAACATGGGAATCCGTTGAACTTAAAATGATAACTTATTATCATGTCCTGAACGTCTAAGAAAGACCACAGATGAAAGTTTGTTTCCGGTACTATTAACACAACTTACAGCCATCTTTTTGTTTATGCGTTCATCTTCACAAGTACATCATTTTGGTTGCTATTTTAGGTTGCATATGTATTTTATTATTATTATTCTACAGGTACCGTGGGTGAGATTTAGCCATGAACTCAGTATTTATATATTTATCAAGTGGTTCATTCGTATATGTCTACATATATACAACACGTACAATACCCAAAAATCTTGCCATTAGGGTTTGTGGTACCATATCCTATAAATATGATGCATTGTTGGGTTGGGATAATTTTTTATATAGAAGTGTATTTATTCCTATAAAAATTGAATACCTTGCATATTAAATTGACGAGAAGATCGTTTGTTGTAATACAACATGTGTTGTATTACATTACAGTGGATTGTCTGATCGTGATCGGACGATCCTCACAAGAGATCCACTATCCCTGACCCATTAAAAGAGCCGCCTGATTTCAATGGAACGGTATGCTGTAATACAACACGTGCTGTATTACAACAGGCAATCCGTGTACATTAAATTGAGCCTAAGGGCTCGTTTGGATATTGGTTTATCCTTGGGATGACCCGATTTACCTCTCTTTTTTCTGAATAATACATGGAATGGATTTTTATAACAAATCAATGCAATATCACATCACATTCCTTATTTTAGTCCTTTACCAACTCTCGTAATCATCCGAACAACTACTATTTACGTTGGCGATCTGCACCACATGTCACGTTGGCGAACTGCACCCAAGGTCGACAACTCGCAGCAGACCACACAGATCCCGTCCATCCTTAAAGCGCCACATCCACCGTCCAATCTTCTGACCCGCATCCGATAATGATCCAGCAGCTCTCTACGTTACACAGGATCCACTCTGTTTCCCACAGTATAAAAGGCCTCGTAAATCAGGACCCGTTCAAACTCACATCGCCTCTCTCTCTCTCTCTCTCTCTCTCTCTCTCTCTCTAACTGCGATGGCCCATACGAAGCAGACCGCCCGCAAGTACACCGGTAGGAAGGCCCCCCCGCAAGCAGCTCACCACCAAGGTAACAAACAACACCTCCAAGGATTTAGGGTTTCTGGATTCGATCTGATCGATGTGCTGTGGTGACAGGCGGCGAGGAAGAGCGCACCAACGACGGGAGGCGTGAAGAAGCCACACTAGGTACCGGCCGGGGACGGTGGCGCTGCGGGAGATCCGGAAGTATCAGAAGAGCACGGAGCTGCTGATAAGGAAGCTGCCGTTCCAGAGGCTGGTGAGGGAGATCGCGCAGGACTTCAAGACGGACCTGAGGTTCCAGAGCTACGCCGTGCTGGCCCTCCAGGAGGCCGCGGAGGCCTACCTCGTGGGACTCTTTGAGGACACCAACCTCTGCGCCATCCACGCCAAGAGGGTCACCATCATGCCCAAGGACATCCAACTCGCCCGACGGATCCACGACGAGCGGGGTTTCTCCTGCTTCTTCTTTCTGCATATTAGGGTGACAATGGCGATGACATTGGACGGTTCAATTTGAAAAATTTTGGGACATGGCCTCAGGTCTTTTAATTTCTTTCTTGTTTTTGGTGTGATTATCTCTCTCTGATAGTGGTTCGTTGTCATATCCTCTGCCAACAAGAAATCCGCTCGGAGATTCGGATCGGTTGAACCTATATTCCTATGATTGATAGACGATGGTGAATGCCCTGGTCTTTACTTGGTTGAGCTTATGTGCCGCGATTAATTCTGCAAATCGTGGTGATGGAGCTCATCTGCTAATCGGCACCTGTCCCGGGACGAAGGATATCCAGGAACTTTCTGATATCCTTAAAATCGCGATCTGGACCAACCTGTTACATGTGAGTGGTTTGATCTGGATGGATTTCTTGACTGTATAAATAGATGCATCCTGGAATGGGTTATCCCAATTTGTGATTTTGTACATTATCCATTTAGCTATCAACTATTCGATCACAACTCGATAATCAAGTATCTCTTTTTCGTCTCATCAAAATCTTTCCAACTCATACACCCCATCTTAGTTGATTTATTAACACACGACCATCTCCAATAGATATCTCCCTTCTTCCGATGCCAAATTCCGGGGTAAGTATGTTAACATTTTGAGCAAAATTTTTGACGTCCTGAACAATTAGATGATTGTACGAACCTCTTGAACTCCTTCGTCGATTTCACGAATTATCGGCTGGTGCTAGTGTTTTTATTTGGTTGTGCCAGCACCTCGTACTCATTCCTAGCTGTTGTTTATTAAATCCTTGAGCCCTTTATCAGGGCCGGCCCTGTGCATTGTTTTGAAGTGCAATTGCTCAGGGTCCACTAATTTCAGGGGCTCATGTTTACATGTAATCTAATTTTTAGGTTAGGGATAAAATAAAATTTGTTGTTGAAACAACTTACTGAAAAATAAGCCTCTATAAATTAGGAATGAAAACCTACAGGATACGGATTGATATGCCCATTTCTATATCCATATTCATTTTATCTCTATCGAATACCGATATGGATATGATTCAGATATGCATTAAGGAAATATTATCCTTAAAAATACCGATATGAATTCGAATCCGAGTACAAATCAAATAAAGAGCGGACCCGAATGTGGATCGAATAAAGAGCCAATCCGAATATGAATCAAATAAAGAGTGAATCCAAATATAGATCCAATAAACATGGAATCCGAATAATGATAGAATAAAGACCACATACAAATACGAGCTGAATTTCTGTCAAAGTTCAAAATGATTTTAAAAAAAACGACAATGAAATCTAAATAACTTGCATCATGATAAGAGGTAGAGTTGAAGTAACATGTGTTCTTGACTGGAAGCAAAAGGGGGGATGGATATTGTAACTTTTATTAGTGCCCATTCCTAAACAATCCGAAGTTTATTGATACCATTATCATATCATATCATATTATATTATATTATATATAATGCTAATAGTATCATGGTGTTGTGGTGTATATTACATTAACTAATATATAAAACAATACTAAATGTTGTATTCGGATATCCAGATCTGGATCCGGATATTCAAGCCATTACCATAGTTGCATACGTATTTGGAAAATTTTACAACCCATATCCATAGTCAATCCATATTCGATTAGTAGTCGGATACATATATCCGTATCCAGTAATTTTTCGAATACGGTAAGTATATATTCGGATATATTCATATCCATTTTCGTCCCGACTATAAATTCCAATTTTCGGTGAATAACTCAATGCTAAAGTCAAATATTTAATGAGATTATATAAGGGTTGATTGTTCCTCGAAAATAGAATGTTTCATTTTATGCTTGATGGTAAACATACTAGGGACAATTTGCTCTTTTTTTTAAAAAATAAAAGCTTCTTTTTTTCTTTTGCCTAGGGCCCATGAAATTTCAGGGACGGCACTGCCCTTTATACCTCTTCTAAGTTTGGATTATAAAGCTTTTTGCAAGAGATCTTTCAACTGAGAGGTAAGCAGGGACGAAGCCAGGATTGTCGGCTGAGGGGGGCCAAAAAGAAAAGAGAAATATTTTTTGAATATATATAGAGATTTTTCTACTTAAGATGCAAAAATTATTTTGACTTCATATCATACCATCTTCAAAAATACTAAAAATTATTTTTAAACATATTGCAATATTTTTAAATTGTGAATAGAAAGACTTGATTAATAAAATTATCAACAAAATTACTAAATCAAAAGTATGACTTGGGTACCAATAGTTTTTTAAACAAAAAATATAATTGCAAGCAACAGTTCCTCTTCTTTGTAATTAGAATTGTTCTTGAAAGAAAAATTAATTGTGTTATAATTTTTCATAATAGAAAAATAAAAAAAGATCAGACATGCCTTTATGTTGAGCTATTTAAGTACACACTCTCCTGGACTTTGAAGCATAATATTTATATAACTTCTTTCTCAATGTATGCCAATAAACAATTTCTGAGAAAATCATCTTCCATCTTCTTACGAAGTCGAAATTTTATAATCTTCATTGTTGAAAATGCTCTTTCAAATGTTGTAGTGGAGACCGGAAGAATCAAAACAAGTCGGATCAATCGATCAAGCAGATAATATATACTTGACTTACTCGTTTCTACTAATTTATAACAAAGAACAACAAGATCGGAAGAATTTTTAAGAATTGGATGAGCGTAAAAATCTTATTTATAATGCAATAGATGTTTTCTATATCTGCATCCATATTCATAATTAAAACGGACATCTGTATCCATCAGTTTGCATTCATACATGTAATGTTTGATATATAAGTTTACCAAAGATCATTTATACAAGTATATATTTATCATTACAACTTTTGATCCAATTCAATTTATAATGAAATATACATGTATTTGACCATGACAATATAATTTCTTCTAACAAATATTTACATATATTTTACTAGTGATAATGTTTTCAATTATATATATTTGGTAATAAGGAAAACAAAATGATCCATTATAATGCATGTGTGTAACTTGAATGAACTAACATGATACCATCATTTTGTTAATTATAAATGGAGTGTCAAGTTCCTAAGTGATCTATTTTTTATAAAGCATTCTGACGGTATTATGGTTACAAGATTTAAATTATGAAAAAATCTCTTTTTTATAATTAGCATCATTATAATAATAGATTAACAACTAAAAGTAACATTCCATTATATCACTTCTTCTATATTTTAGTAAAAACTCCAACATCTACTCTAAAACCTATGACAATCACAAGATATAAAAAAAATTATTTAGAACTTAATGGTGTAGAAATTAAATGTGCATGTCTGTAAGAGATAATACGATTACCATCATAAAAAATAACAACTTACCATTATAAAAAAATAACAAGCTAATGTGATCAAGTTTTTTATATACATGTATGAATAATTTAATTTGCATCTATCACCAGATCAATTGAAAAAGGAAAATAAATATAAAAAATATTCGATGATGTTGATACCTACATGCACTTCTTGCGAGCAGCGAAAGAAGGAAGGTTGATGTGGAGGCCGGGATGGTGTCGAAATAACTACATTGGAGTTATGGCACAGGAAATCGCTGGAATCTTGTTCGTTCACTTTGTTGATATCGGAAAATAGAAGATGCCAAGATGGTAAAGATGATCAAGAAATTGGATATAAAAATGAATAATAATAGACTTTTGGGATGGAAATTGGAATACAAACATATCAATTAATTGCAATGGGTACAATGGGATGATGGAGGTGCAATCTCATATTAATAATGGGGTGTTGTTCCAACAATTACAGAGGGAGTTTGTGATACAAACATATCAATTAATTGCAATGGGTACAATGGGATGATGGAGGTGCAATCTCATATTAATAATGGGGTGTTGTTCCAACAATTACAGAGGGAGTTTGTGATCTCATTATCCCTTGAAAGAAGGGATGAGGGAAGGTGATCTCATTCCGTAAAATTAGGGAGGAAATGCATGGGCGAGTTAGGCAGTTTTGCACAATTAAAGGGGGCAATGAGAGATAACGTGGGAGATGTAGGTAAATTGCAAAATTGCATGGGGGACCATGGGGGGAAGGAGATATGGCGTGGGGAGGTAGGCAATTTGCACGGGGGGACCACGGGGGGACCAACAAGAGATGGCATATGGGAAGTATGCATTTTTCACGAGGAACAACCTGACGGTTACAAAAATTAGGGAGGAATCACGGAGGAACGGGGAGGCCTGGCCCCCTCCCGCCCCCCGCTCCCTCCGTCCCTGGAGGTAAGGATGGCTCCACACGTTAGAAAACTGAGGTTTTTTTCTGTGTTCGTGTATGTGGGGGTTGACGTAATTTGGGTTCACTGAAATAACTCAACCAGATATTTGAAAATGAATTACATGAATTGGATTAACTGGCTTTTGGGTTAGGTTGGATCAAGGGGGCGAAAAAAAGTACGTGAGTGGTGACCCTTCACACTAGATCAGCTGGATGACGATGAGGTTGAGGTGACATATCTTCGAAGCAAGGTATAGATAAACACAAGGGATTGTCCTCCATGATGTTATCTACAAGATAAAATGGAAGCGAGAACCTCATCCTTGATCGATTGAAGACTTCATGGAGCTTCGATGAGGGACAATGGAGGAGAGAGGGGAGGTGGGTGCGAGCAATGCAATGGATGTAAGGTGGCTACTAGGCTACACAACCTTGTTTGTTTGTTTATGTTATCGTAACGGCCTGGTTGTTTCAAAAAAAATTCAAAATGACATTATCCTGGATTAAGTGGATTTATTAAATACCTTAAATTCCCTCATTAACAACTTTAAAAACCCAAAGACTCTACCCCCACGTCACTTTTCTTGTGTTTTTGAGGGAAAGAGAGAGAGAGAGAGTTAGAGAGAGAGGAAGGGTTACCTTACCGGCGTCCCTCTTCATTATAGGAGAAGGCGGTGTCGAATCCGAGGAGGAGAACTCGGATGCGTGATCAAAAGGAGACGTGACGACTGTGACGGATAGAGACAAGCTTTGGATCAAGGTATGTATCGGTCTAGGTTTTCGTATAAATATTGATTACATTAACATAGACCTATCGTACATATCGGTTTAGATTTTTACGAATGAACAATAGTCAATCTGGATTGCGATCTCTAGATGAATGAGTCAACGTACGACTCTACATATCAACAAACGTCATAACCAAATTGCGATCTTTAAATGCTCGTGATGGGTAAGGTAATATATATTGCAACCCAATCGAGTATAAGGTTTACGTATGTCTAGGATCTCTACGATAGTATGTCTTGCGAACCAAGTTAGAATATTATTTCTGTCTGTGTGCGTGTTAGTTTTGCAATAATATGAATACAGATATAATCTTGAATTTAAGATCTATATAAGAACATGTAAGATGCTTAGTAACCTATATAATATATTAATGATCAGATGTTGATTGCCTACTCTCTGCAAGAATTTGCTTGGAAACGAACACCTTTCATGTTTTTTTATCAATTATAGAGAAATTATCGTAAATCCTAGATAGTGGAAGACCATCATGTAAATCTTACATAGCATATTGTCAATACGGTATTAACTGCTAATATTTTAAATTGTTACATTATACACCTACCACTCGAAGCCTCTTGATTATAATACCTAAAGTTAGAATGAGATAATGGTAAGAGTATAATATCATGCCAAATAGGTGGTCTTATTTTCTGTTTACAAGCATCATGAATACAAGGTGTTATTATTATTATATAAGATATAAAGTCATATACTGATTTCATATGCTTAACTATATGTTGAAATTAGATGATGTTTAATTATATGCCGAAATTAGATGGTCACCTTTAATAAGAAGAGTTATCGTTAATTAGATGAATTAAAAATGTGGCTTCCGTGATTGTAGCCTTATATATGGATAAATATACGCATAATTATGACCATACAATTTCACGACTTATTTATTTTTGGCAAATATATGCACACATAATTATAAATCAAACTTACAGATAATAGAGCAATAACTAGTATTAACATTATGCATCCATACACAGACTTTTTGATAATATCTTTTTATGCAAAAAAATATACTCTGAATTGATAGTCTACTAAGATTTAGTAGATGCAATAATACACCGAGATCTATGAACTCTAAGATACAACATTGGTCCAATAGTCTACATACAGAGATCTACATGATACAACTTGATTCACAAAGTTTCTGAAATATGAACAAGTTTTATTAAAGTAGATGCAAGTGAATGCTTTTTGTATCATATGATTATCTCCCACAAATTATTAACTTAAATTTACACATCAGTAACAGATTGGTAATATAATTATATTGCACACATGAAGTACAAAGAATAAGGATTAAGGCACAGACTCATAAAGAGTCACATGAACGACCGCAAGGGGTCGTATTAGCCGCAAGGGGCAACGCCGCAAGGGACGTATGGTTGCAAGGAACGAAAGATGTAAAAGCTAAGTCATCTACATTTGTAGCTACACTGTCATGTCAGACCGCAAGTGCCAACGGTTAAAAACGTATAAAAGATACGTAAATGAATGTTGTGCAAGAAAATGGTTTATAAGGAAAAACCATCATGAAAAATGCAAGAATGATTTAATAAGAAAATGAACCATCACATGTTATGCTAAAATTGGTTTAAGAAAGTTAAACCATCAAAGACAAGGGGGCTAATATGTAAAGTGGTTTATATGTTTGATAAGTATGTAAATTGCTTAGCATTTTTTATGGATCATGCTACAAGTAGAAATAAATGTTTGTCATGCTTACTTATGCAATTTACCTACTTTACATGTATAATCATGTTTATGAAAGAAGTCAAGCTAAACATGATAGGGATCAAACTTAGACATGCATGGGAGTTATCTAGGCACGAAATGATGTGTATACATGAAAAACCAAGTATATGTTTTATAACGGATCAAGGACCGTTAGAATACCCATGCATGGACCCCGATACATACTGGGCATTAGGCTCATACAAATTATGTTTATTAATTTCAGGTGAAGAGCAAGGTTGATTGCATTTTCTGGATCGTGCTACGGGCTCATTGAGATTGCTGGCGTGGTACGATTTATCTATGAAGATCTAGTGGATATCTATATGCCCACAGGAACTATCGAGTTGTTATTTTTTTTAAATTCTAGATTAGTTAATTTTTTTCAGTTTAGAGTTGTAATAATGAAACTCTAGTTGGAGATATTTTATGGAATTGACATTTATCTCTGCTCATTATGTGCCATTTGTTGATATTTTGGTAACGGGTCGGTCGTGCGATCAACTGTCCCTTGCTTCCGCCGATTGTCACGATCCGTTCCGTTACAAATGTTATCAGAGCCGAAGGCCCTCTGACAGTGGAAAGGGCTACCCGAGAGGTGGAGCCACCCCTACAAGAGATTGGAGGAAATGGCTACCCGGAGCGTGCAACCGCCACTGTCACTGGGAAGAAGTGATGTGCCATGTCGCAACGAAGACATTGCGAATATAAGTGGGGGGAGGTTGTAAAACTCCAAAAAAGTCCCTCACCGTGGAAACATGAGATTTCCAGGTGGGATAAAAAAGTGAGGAGGTTACCACCGAACAACCTGGCTTAAGCATTTTGGGGGTGTTTAATTGGGTCCGTATGGGCCCGATCCCAAGAGGTTGTTAGGGCCAGTAATGCTCCGTTAACGGACTGGGGACCTAAGCCCGGGACGTTACAAATGGACCTAAGCCCGAGACTTTACAAATGGTATCAGAGCTAGAGTTCCTCTGGGCATAGGATATCCACAATTCTTAGTGATCTAAGATTCATATATATAGAGAGATTTAGTATCACAACTCATTGACCTTGTCAACTTTGAATCAGATGGCTCCTCGACGTGCAATTGAAGCCATTGCAGACCGTGACTCATCGACGAGCCAAGAGGCCGTTATGGGTATGCAGAGGCAGATGCTGGAGTTAATGACTCTAATGACCCCGCAACAGAAGAGTCAGGCGTCCAACTCGGGTGGATTGACTCTAAAGACCTTCATCCAGCACGATCCGCCTACTTTCAAGGGTGAGCATGAGCCGGAAAAAGCCGAACATTGGCTAAGAGAGATGGAGCTGACTTTTGAGGTAACGGATTGTCCGGAGGAAAAAAAGTGATCTTTGGGACATTTCGTCTGCGGGACAATGCAAAGGAGTGGTGAACTTCATGCAAGGGAATCCACTTTTCGGAAACTCCAGTCATTAAGTGGGATGACTTTGTTGAGCGCTTCACTGAGTGTTACATCCCTGAGCATGCTAAGGATGCTAAGCGTCAAGAGTTTATAAATCTCCGGCAGGGAAATATGACAGTCGAAGAATATGCAGCAAAATTTCAAGAATTGGAGAAGTATGGCAAGGGTATCTGCGCCAATGAAAAGCAGCGAGCTAGAAAATTTATAGAAGGCATGAATGCGGGACTAAGCATGAAAGTGCTGACTAGAGGTCCCACGACCTTATCTGAGGTGGTTGCAGCAGCAGTGGAGATCGATGCAGCATACCGAAGGATACAGCAAGCGAATCCTCAAAAGCGCCCTCACAAGCCGAACTTCAATGACAAGAGGCGTCACGCTGCAACAAATGCCAAGAAGACAAAGATTGATGATGCACCAGCAAACAGAAAGTACACATTTGAGGTGTGCCCGCATTGTGGTAGGAGGCATCCAGGAGAATGCTACAAGCTAACCACTACTTGCTATAAGTGCGGAGAAAAGGGTCACTTCATGAAAGATTGCAAGAAAGATGTCAAGGATCAGAAGAAACCATTTGAGCAGAAAAAGAAAGTAGCAGGAAGAGTCTTTGCTATCACTCCTGAGGATGCAGAAGGTGCCAACACGACGATGGAAGGTACTCTACTAATTGAAAATCATTTATGTCACGTTCTTTTTTATTCTGGTGCTACGCATTCCTTTATCTCGAATGCTTTTGGGAGAAAGTTAAGTTTAGAAGTTCTTGAGCTTCCTTACGCACTTAAAATTTCTTCACAAATGGGTGATATCATTGCCACGGGTATGTACTTAAAGGACGTACCTATTTTGATAAAAGAAGACACCCTCACTGCCAATTTGATATTATTACCCATCACAACCTATGATGCCATCTTGGGAATGGATTGGTTATGGGAGCATTATGCAGCGGTCTATTGTCGAGAAAAGAAGGTGGTCCTGAGTAGACCAAATACTAAGGAGATAGTTATTCGGGGCACCTGTAAGGGTGGAAGATTGATTATCTCATCCTTGCAAGCAAGCCGATTACTAGCTGAGGGTTGCATCGCATTCCTCGCTAGTATAATTAATACTGAATCATCACATACACGTCTTGAAGATTTAGATGTGGTCAGGGAGTTTGTCGATGTCTTTCCAGACGATCTTCCTGGATTACCTCCTCATAGAGAGGTTGATTTCTCAATTGATGTGATCCCAGGGACGGCTCCGATTTCCAAAGCTCCGTACAGAATGGCACCTGCAGAACTTGAGAAGCTAAAGAAGCAGTTACAAGAACAATTGGATAAGGGATTTTTACGTCCCAGTGTTTCTCCATGGGGAGCACCCGTTCTTTTTGTGAAAAAGAAAGATGGGTCTCTTAGACTCTGCATTGATTATCGAGGTCTAAACAAAGTGACCGTGAAGAATAGATACCCGTTACCACGTATTGATGACTTATTCGATCAATTACAGGGAGCCACCATTTTCTCAAAAATTGATCTGCGTACGGGTTATCATCAACTCAGAATAAAAGAGGAGGATATACCAAAAACAGCTTTCAGGACCAGGTATGGTCATTATGAATTCTTGGTCATGCCATTTGGTCTTACTAACGCTCCTGCAGCTTTTATGGAGCTAATGAATAGGGTATTCCGAGAATACCTTGATAAATTTGTCATTGTATTTGTGGATGATTGATGAATCCACATTTCATCATCTTTATTCTATCATTTTGGCATCAAAAACCCTAGCAAATGCCTGTAAATATCATTAATATCATCATCTTAGCATTCATGCATGTGCATCTAAATAGTGTATAAAATACTGTAATTAAAGCCAAAATTATAGAATAAATAAAAGAAAAGAAAAAGAATAAAATATTATAAATATTTTATGACCCGAAACCCCGAGACCTAGGCATCTTGATGAATAGGTCGACAAGGAATAAAGTAGGGGGAGATAAGGTCAGAAATTCAGATAAAATACCTATACATTCTATTCATTCTTTATTCATTTTGGGACCTATTTTTGGTTCCACTTTTTATACATCAAATAAAGAAACTTTGTACATGAAAGTTTTAGATAATTTTATAAAGAAAAATACAAAATTGATTTCACAGAAAAATAATGTACAGATAAAAAGTTACGGTCTGAATAAAAATCCAGAATCCCAACTTCCCAGACCCGTATCTCACAACTGACAACTCCAAATGCAGCATACTCACTTTAATTGTATATAGAAGAAAATAAGCTATTTAATGGTGGTGGTTTCGCATTTGGCGGAGCTACGGTTTGAAAGTTGAGTTTTGGACCCACCTTGTATACTTGTACTGAATAAAATATTCAATTTATTCTTTATTCATTATTTTTGTATTTTTATATTTTTATAATTATGTAAATATTATTTATAATAACTATGTGCATTAAAATTAGAATAAAAATGCAAAGAAAAATAAAAAATAAAAATAAACATATATAGGTTATACATAGATACTATACCTGTACTTATACCTACATAACACACTCTTATATTTTATTAAATATGCAAAACATATCAGAAAAATAAAATAAAAATATATTTGTATATATAAAAGTATTTTATAATTTTACAAAATAAGAAATAAAAATAATAATATTAAAATACACAAAAGAAAAATAAAATACTGAAATACATAGGTAATATACCTATATAGAGCTAAAAAGTAAACTTATAAAAATACACCTCATAAAATAAATTAAAAACCATAATAAAATAATAAATAAAATAACGAATATTTTTCATTTTATAATCATTAATTAATTCGGCCTTTTTCTATTTTTAATTGAATTTTTAAAATAATTATCAGGGATTTTTCCTGATTAGTCCACGTGGACCAATCAGGAGACGGCCCCAGTTGACCCAGGTCAACTGGTCGTCTTCCCCACCTACCCCCCTGTCAGAGTTGGTTTTTGAGCCATTTTCTTGGCTTTTTCCCAGCCGATCCTTTCACCATTTCACTTCGATCCCTTCTGCAGACTTCTTCACCTATCAACCAGCTTGCCCGCCTTACGATTATCTTGGAGATCGCATCACTGAGACGCCCCAGATCTCTTGATCTTTGAGACCCTGCAACATCGGGTCAAACCCAATATAAGCGTCCCCCTTACTTTGAATTCAAACTGGACTACCTTCAGACCACCCCTCTCCACCTCATTGCGCTCCAGAGCCTCCTGGAGGTGACAGCTCCAGCTCAAGGCCTTCAGCCGAGGTGATCGAGGTCGGAGGAGCTCCCTACATCTCCCGCAAGCCCGGCGGTCGAGGTACACCTCTTCCTCTGGCTCCGGCCATCGAGGACCATCGCCCTTGCATTTCTTTACGCTATTAGGTTCCTGTTAGTTTTAGGATCGAAAACCCTCAAAAAAATCGAAGTTCCATCACGTATCTTGCCCAATCATCCATCTTGGCCGGAGCGCACCTCCGGCCATTCGTCGCCTCGACGTTCCACGCATCCCCACGACCATCCAAGGGTCCAGGCAGTTTGCCCTGGACCCTTTGACTCTTTTTGCAGGTCAACGCGAACTTGAAGGCACCTGGAGTCCGAGTTTTGAGCTCGCCGGAGCTAACGAAGCCTTCCAGCTCCGCCAGCCCCCAGCGAGCACTACGGCCACCGCCGTGGCTTTTTGACGGTCCCAGGAGGTAGACGAAGACCTCAGGACTCTCCTTGTCCATTTTGAAGCCCAGACGCCACCGGAGTCGGACGGAGGAGCTCGAGGAACTTCGCCTAGTCGGAGCTCCTCCGTGTTCTTCCTCTTCACTCCGCAGCCGTTGGATCTTGGAGCGCGCCCAGATAGCACATCAGCCATTGGATCTCCCCATGCCTCGATCGTCGATCATCCTTGGAGATCTGATCTCAGCCGCACATCCACGAAGCGTCATCGGCCGTCCAGAACGCGCCACGTGTTTAAGTGGCTTCTTCATCGCCGTTGGATCGTGCGCCGAGGGTATTTTGCATCTACACCGTCGTGCATTTTGTATTTAAAGTTTAGTCCTAAAACTTTCATCGGTAGTGTAATATTTTTGTAATATTTGCGAAGAGACCCTCATGCTTTTAACATTCACATATAGGTCCCCTGCCACGTCACCTCACGTGACCAGTTCACGTGAGGTGTGGGCATTTTGCAAGGGTACCCTCGGTCTTTGTCTTATTTCTTTTCAGTACGAAAACTTTCATATCACATGTTATATTTTTGGAAATATTGCAAGTAAGCCCCCAAGATTTTGGAATATTACTTTTTGGTCCTCGCCAGGCGCGTGCAGGTCACGCACCTTGGTGGGAAAATTGCTAGGATACCCCTGCGGGTCTTGTATTTTGTAATTGGTCCTGGAAATTGAATTTTTAGTGTAAACTTTTGTGGAAAATTACATGTTTTGCCCTTGGATGTTTTAAAAGTTGCAGTTATACCCTGCCAGGCCTGTTTAAAGTTTGGATGCTTGTTCTAATTAATTAGATTATCATCTCGCCTCCAAAAATCATCAAAATTTAGGGTTAAGCTCCTGCATGCTTGTATTTTGACGCCCTATTTTTAGTTTTGAATTTTCTTGCAATTTCATATTCATTAAAAATCAAAAATATGCTCTTTATTTACTGTCTAGCTTAGAAAATACCAAAAAAATATCAAAATACCTCGAAAAATTCCAAAAAAATTCCCTAGTGTCTATTTTACCTATTTTAGTGTCAGTCCAAAAGTCACTAAAAATCTCAAAAGAAAAACCTTAAAAATTCAAAAAGACTCAAAAACTTCAAAAAAATATATAAAATTGTAAAAAACTCCAAAAAACACAAACTCAGTTCCTGTTTGCTCTATATTTCATTATCTTTATTTAAAAATTAGTGTGAAAAATTTTGGTTGCTGTTTGCTAATCTTAATTCCTATTTTACTCACAACCAGCACCTTTTTCACTGTTTTGTCTTATTTCAGTATTTAAAAATGCCAAAAATACTTTGAGAAATACCTAAAAATCACAAAAACAGTAAAAAATCCTAAAAATATCAAAAACATTTTATTTCTGAATTTTTGGATATTTTTGCATAGTTTTATACATATTTTGTCTTGTCTTTTATTACATTGTTTTAAATTCCAATATTGAAAAAAAATATAAAATATAAAATTATAAAAATCAGAAAATTAAAAATTTAAAATAAAAAAATAAAAAATTAAAAATTAAAAACCCACAAAAATTCCTTTGCTTGCTTGCTTGCTTAGTGTAGACATCACACACACTCACTTGTGCACACTTGTTTGAATTACCCTGTTTGCTCCCTGTGTTCGAACTCTCTGCATACTTGCCCTTTATATCATTTGTGCAGAGTTAAAAATAAATTTTAACTTCACATTATTTCTAATTTATTGTTCTTTAGTGTGGGTTAACTGTTGATTAAACCAGGATTTTGTAGTGGTTAAGACACCGACTGTTGACTCGCCTTGTGAGTCAATACAACCGCTTTAAATTCTGCGTTTATCAATGATATACTGATATATTCATCCGATCCGGAGCAACATCGAGTACATTTACGGATTGTATTCGAAACTCTAAGGCGACACCAGTTTTATGCAAAATTCTCCAAATGCGATTTTTGGCTGAATAGAATCGCATTCCTTGGTCATGTGGTATCTAAAGACGGTATTGAGGTAGATCCAACCAAGGTAGAAGCAGTGATGAATTGGAGGCAACCCAAGAATGTTTCTGAGATCCGTAGTTTTCTTGGCTTGGCTGGTTATTATCGGCGATTTATTCCGAATTTCTCCAGGATATCGCTACCATTAACAAAGCTCACTCGAAAGGATGTGAAGTTTGTATGGTCTGAAAAGTGTGAGCAGAGCTTTCAAGAATTGAAGCAGAGATTGACTACAGCCCCAATCTTGGCCTTACCGTTGGGTAGTGGATGTTTTGTTATATACACAGATGCATCAGGCACTGGACTCGGGTGTGTTCTCATGCAAAATGAGAATGTCATTTCTTATGCCTCACGACAGCTAAAACCGCAAGAGAGGAACTACCCAACTCATGATTTAGAGTTATCAGCGGTAGTCTTTGCTCTTAAAATTTGGCGGCATTACCTTTACGGTGAACAATTTGAGGTGCTCAGTGATCATAAGAGCCTCAAATATATTTTCTCTCAGAAGGAACTTAATTTGAGGCAGCGACGATGGCTAGAGTTCCTAAAAGATTATGACTTCACCATCAATTATCATACAGGAAAAGCAAATGTCGTAGCGGATGCATTTGAGTAGAAAATGAGAAGGTATGGCTAGTTTAAAACTTCAGTGGAAGATGGTGAAGGATTTTGAAGATTGGAAGCCTTTCTTGAGCGAATCGAGAAAGATATCTTTTGCAGCACTCAAGATTCAACCAGAGATAATTAGGAAGATCTTGACTGCACAAAAAGTAGATGTTGATCTTCCTAAATTTATAGAAGCATCTAAAAAGGAAGGTTCTGATTTCACCATCGGAATGGATGAAGCTATAAGGTACTGCAACAGATTATGGATTCCAAGTGATATTGAATTGAGGCGGGAGATCCTGGACAAAGCACACAGATCGATGTACACTATTCACCCAGGTACAACGAAAATGTACAAGGATCTGCAACGGAACTTTTGGTGGCCAAAGACGAAGAATGACATCGCAGAATTTGTTGCTAGATGCTTGGTATGTCAACAGATCAAGATTGAACATCAGCGGCCATCAGGACCTGTTCAACCCTTGGAGATACCTGAATGGAAGTGGGAGCACATAACGATGGACTTTGTCACCGGTCTACCCAAGACCACAAAACATCATTATGACACCATATGGGTGATTGTTGACCGATTAACCAAATCGGCACACTTCCTACCTATCCGCTTGGATCAGACGACAGATAGTCTAGCTGAATTATATGTGAATGAGATCGTCAGCCTTCATGATGTTCCTGCATCAATTGTATCTGATCGGGATACACGATTTACCTCTCGTTTATGGAAGAGTTTTCGGGATGCTATGGGCACTCAATTGAAGTTTAGCACTTCATTTCATCCGTAGACTGATGGTCAGTCCGAAAGGACCATCCAGACACTAGAGGATATGTTGAGAGCATGTGCTCTAGATTTTGTGGGCAGCTGGGATAGACATCTTCCGTTAGTGGAGTTCGCTTACAATAATAGCTATCATTCGAGCATCAAGATGGCACCCTATGAAGCATTGTATGGGAGACCTTGCAGATCACCTTCATGCTGGAGTGATGTTGGCGAGAAGCACATCCTAGGACCGGAACTTGTTCAGACAAGTAAGCAGGGTGTTGATCTAATCAGAAAAAGATTATTGGCAGCACAAAGTATGCAAAAATCTTATACCGATCGTCATAGAAGAGAGTTGAGTTTCGCGGTTGGGGAGCATGTGTTCCTAAATTTCTCCAACCAAAGGCGTCTTACGATTTGGCAAAAGGGGGAAGCTTACTCCCAGATACATAGTACCTTTTGAGATTCTGCAACGGATCGGAGAGGAGGCATATCGTATTGCATTACCACCTCAATACTCGAAACTTCACGATGTATTCCATGTGTCTATGCTGAGGAAGTACACTCCTGATCCTTCACTTGTGATCGAACATGAAGTCATTGATGTTCAGCCAAACTTGACCTTTGAAGAGAAACCCATACGAATCGTCGATCGTAGAGATCATCAACTCCGTCGGCGCATAGTCCCGATGGTCAAGGTCCTTTGGCAACACCACCAAAAAGAGGAGGCTACTTGGGAGCTGGAAAGTGAAATGCAGGAGAAGTACCCGCAACTTTTCGGTATGTCCCTCTACTAAGAAATTTCGAGGACGAATTTTTTTTTAAGGGTGGTAGATTGTAACGGCCTGGTTGTTTCAAAAAAAAATTCAAAATGACATTATCCTGGATTAAGTGGATTTATTAAATACCTTAAATTCCCTCATTAACAACTTTAAAAACCCAAAGACTCTACCCTCCACGTCACTTTTCTTGTGTTTTTGAGAGAGAGAGAGAGAGAGAGTTAGAGAGAGGGAGGAAGGGTTACCTTACCGGCGTCCCTCTTCATTATAGGAGAAGGCGGCGTCGAATCCGAGGAGGAGAACTCGGATCCGTGATCAAAAGGAGGCGTGACGATCGTGACGGATAGAGACAAGCTTTGGATCAAGGTATGTATCGGTCTAGGTTTTCGTATAAATATTGATTACGTTAACATAGACCTATCGTACATATCGGTTTATATTTTTACGAATGAACAATAGTCAATTTGGATTGCGATCTCTAGATGAATGAGTCAACGAACGACTCTACATATCAACAAACGTCATAACCAAATTGCAATCTTTAAATGCTCGTGATGGATAAGTTAATATATATTGCAACCCAATCGAGTATAAGGTTTACGTATGTCTAGGATCTTTACGATAGTATGTCTTGTGAACCAAGTTAGAATATTATTTCTGTCTGTGTGCGTGTTAGTTTTGCAATAATATGAATACAGATATAATCTTGAATTTAAGATCTATATAAGAACATGTAAGATGCTTAGTAACCTATATAATATATTAATGATCAGATGTTGATTACCTACTCTCTGCAAAAATTTGCTTGGAAACGAACACCTTTCATGTTTTTTTATCAATTATAGAGAAATTATCGTAAACCCTAGATAGTGGAAGACCATCATGTAAATCTTACATAGCATATTGTCAATACGGTATTAACTGCTAATATTTTAAATTGTTACATTATACACCTACCACTCGAAGCCTCTTGATTATAATACCTAAAGTTAGAATGAGATAATGGTAAGAGTATAATAGCATGCCAAATAGGTGGTCTTATTTTCTGTTTACAAGCATCATGAATACAAGGTGTTATTATTATTATATAAGATATAAAGTCATATACTGATTTCATGTGCTTAATTATATGTTGAAATTAGATGATGTTTAATTATATGCCGAAATTAGATGGTCACCTTTAATAAGAAGAGTTATCGTTAATTAGATGAATTAAAAATGTGGCTTCTGTGACTGTAGCCTTATATATGGATAAATATACGCATAATTATGACCATACAATTTCACGACTTATTTATTTTTGGCAAATATATGCAACACATAATTATAAATCAAACTTACAGATAATAGAGCAATAACTAGTATTAACATTATGCATCCATACACAGAATTTTTGATAATATCTTTTTATGCAACAAAATATACTCTGAATTGATAGTCTACTAAGATTTAGTAGATGCAATAATACACTGAGATCTATGAACTCTAAGATACAACATTGGTCCAATAGTCTACATACAAAGATCTACATGATACAACTTGATTCACAAAGTTTCTGAAATATGAACAAGTTTTATTAAAATAGATGCAAGTGAATGCTTTTTGTATCATATGATTATCTCCCACAAATTATTAACTTAAATTTACACATCAGTAACAAATTGGTAATATAATTGTATTGCACACATGAAGTACAAAGAATAAGGATTAAGGCACAAACTCATAAAGAGTCACATGAACGACCGCAAGGGGTCGTATTAGCCGCAAGGGGCAACGCCGCAAGGGGCGTATGGTTGCAAGGAACCAAAGAGGCAAAAGCCAAGTCCTCTACACTTGTAGCTACACTGTCATGTCATGCCATGGACCGCAAGTGCCAGCGGTTAAAAACGTATAAAAGATATGTAAATGAATGTTGTGCAAGAAAATGGTTTATAAGGAAAAACCATCATGAAAAATGCAAGGAATGGTTTAATAAGAGAATGAACCATCACATGTTATGCTAAAATTGGTTTAAGAAAGTTAAACCATCAAAGTCAAGGGGGCTAATATGTAAAGTGGTTTATATGTTTGATAAGTATGTAAATTGCTTAGCATTTTTTTATGAATCATGCTACAAGTAGAAATAAATGTTTGTCATGCTTACTTATGCAATTTACCTACTTTACATGTATAATCATGTTTATGAAAGAAGTCAAGCTAAACATGATAGAGATCGAACTTAGACATGCATGGAAATTATCTAGGCACGAAATGATGTGTATACATGAAAATCCAAGTATATGTTTTATAAAGGATCAAGGACCGTTAGAATACCCATGCATGGACCCCGATACATACTGGGCATTAGGCTCATACAAATTATGTTTATTAATTTCAGGTGAAGAGCAAGGTTGATTGCATTTTCTGGATCGTGCTACGGGCTCATTGAGATTGCTGGCGTAGTACGATTTATCTATGAAGATCTAGTGGATATCTATATGCCCACAGGAACTATCGAGTTGTTATTTTTTTTAAATTCTAGATTAGTTAATTTTCTTCAGTTTAAAGTTGTAATAATGGAACTCTAGTTGGAGATATTTTATGGAATTAACATTTATCTCTACTCATTATGTGCCATTTGTTGATATTTTGGTATCGGATCGGTCGTGCGATCAACTGTCGCTTGCTTCCGCCGATTGTCACGATCCGTTCCGTTACAAATGGTATCAGAGCCGAAGGCCCTCTGACAGTGGAAAGGGCTACCCGAGAGGTGGAGCCGTCCCTACAAGAGATTGGAGGAAATGACTACTCAGAGCGTGCAGCCGCCACTGTCACTGGGAAGAAGTGATGTGCCATGTCGCAACGAGGACGTTGCGAATATAAGTGGGGGAGGTTGTAAAACCTCAAAAAAGTCCCTCACCGTGGAAACTGAGATTTCCAGGTGGGATAAAAAAGTGAGGAGGTTACTACCGAACAACCCGGCTTAAGCATTTTGAGGGTGGTTAATCGGGTTCGTATGGGCCCGATCCCAAGAGGTTGTTAGGGCCAGTAATGCTCTGTTAACAGACCGGGGACCTAAGCCCGGGACGTTACAGTTATTTGAAGGGAGGAGAAGAGAAAGAAGAAAGGCCTAAGTTTGCATTTGTATAAATGTGGGGTAAAATTTACATATTTTTGATGGAATTAATTTATTTTAACAACCAAAATGTAAGTCGGTTACACGAGGTTGTAGTATATGTTATCTATATATATATGTGTGTATGCATTTATGTGTGTGAGTGTGTACAGACATGTAGAGGAATTTTCCAATAGGTTTGACCCCATTATGAAATTGATGAGCATACGATCTCATTCATCAATTTTACATCCGATGATGGAAATCAAAATCACTTTTGTGAAAATTGGTTGTTTTGGAATCTATTATAATTGTAAAGAGACTGTGGTTGATATTATGGAATCAATTATAATTGTGAATATATATTTCTATTTTCCTCTTAACATTATAGGAGTGATATTATGGTGGATCCTCTTTCCCTCATAACATATTTCCCAATTTTCCATCTCCAGCAAAACATGTCTCCTTTCCCCTGGAGAACAACAATCTCCATCACCGTCTTTACGGTCACGCTCTCCCATTCAACACAAAGTAACACGTCAACATCTCCCCCTCCCTCATGCGACAACAAAATCATAGTGGCATCTCCTCACGCACCACCATGAGGATGAAGGAGGTTGCATGTGGGAGGTGGTGAAAGCAGAATGGCCTCCCACAAGGATTCACGACGATGAAGGGGGAGGTATGGGACGAGCTATTGTTGGAGGTAAGTGTGAGGTGTTGGGTTTATTGATTCTTGCATATATTTTGTGCGGAAGTTCTAATAATGAAGAAGAGAGCTATAATTTTTATTCATTTAGTAGTAAATAATAACAATAAGTGGTTTGTTAGTCACACAAACAGTCTCGAAAGTAGATGGGTGAATGAAATCGAACTTGTTCCATCCGCGAAACACGAGCAGTTGGATTACCTAAACCCCTAGTGTACCATGTGTATCTAACTAATTTAAGCGAGTTGTCTATGACTAATGAATGTTAATTGTGAGTTTGAGCGTGTCATATAGATATAAAGTGGTGGGGATAGTGTAACATAGTTTATGGTGTTCGCGGACTTTGGATAAGAGGTGATAAAGGAGCTGACATGTAAGGTAACACAAAACTAAGAACTTTCTTATCATAGACTAGTGGCATTTGAGCTAACCAATCCCATCTTAGCAGAGGTAAGCCTTTACATAGATAAATTTAAATAATTGGCTAGATGGTGCTTTTTTTATTATCGTAAATTTCCGTAGTTACTTGCCATGAAGTAAAAGAAATATGTAATTTTGATTAATTTAGTAGTAAATAATAACTCGACGTTTGTCATAGTTTTCACATATTATGCAGTTCTAATGATAAAGAATAGATTTGTAAATTTGATCAATCCATGGTAAATAATAACACATCTTTGACTTCCGTACTTTTCACTTATAATGTAAATTATTTGAAATAATAAAGAACAAATTTGAATTGATTCATTTACTTGTAAAATATAGATTATAAGTATAAGAATGTATAAAAAGTGAACCCAAAGTTCTAATATCCGAATCTATAGTGGTAAATCATATAATTGTATAAAGGTCTATCCATATTATAAAAACGTACTAACTAGGATATCTATTTTGCTGACATGTTAAAACAACAACACATGAAGTTACCATTTTTGTAAAACCACGAAATGAATTTTTGTTTAATTGATGGTGATAAACGATTAAAAAATGAAAGCGTGAAATTATGCGCTTACTTATATATTAATTGGCTCATGGCTCATTGGAAAAATCCACTATACACATGAGCGGCAATGTTCGTGTGTACATGTATTATATGATTATTATTGAGAAATAATGATTTCTAGGATTTTTAACAATAATTTATACAATGAACATCTTGGTATGCTTTATAATCACTTATGTTTATGTATTTTAAATTAAATTTAATGCTATATATATAATATAACTAATATTTCTATAAAATAATATGTATTATAGTTTATTTACACGTATATTATGCTTAATTTTAATTTGATTCATGCTTATTATAACGTTGGGTTGCATGCTCATTTATATGTTTACTTAAATTGAAGTGGAATCTTTTTTGGACTTCTCGACGTAATTGGTAAAATGTAGTTATTAATTATTTATGGAGATAGATATGCTCTCTCTCTCTCTGTTGGCAGCCTAGAAAGAGATGGAATATGTACTATCTTTTTAGAAGTTAGGTATGGAGTTGTTGATGGTTTGTTGTTGTTAGACCTGACCAAAGTGCAGGTCGGGCCAACGAAAAAGAGTTTTAAAACCCTCCATCCAGGGCCTGGGCCATGTCTGCCTCGGTTCATGCTTCAAGGTCTACGCTCGACTTTATTTGGGTCGGATCAGGCCGGCCTATGAGCCAAATGTAAAGTATATTTCTTATTTTTTAATATAATTTATAGAGATAAATAAAAAATTTAAGCATCATTCAAACTTTCAAAATCTAAGTAACTGTCACATGGTCAAAATCCCGCCAACGATTTCTACCTGTACGACGTTAGCTAACCAACTCTCGTGAGTAGAATGGTCACGGATATCCTCCAACTCTTTTCGAACTTGCATTTGTTCATGCATTGATGTTCCCACACAAGCACAAGCACGACTCTGTGGATCGCTCAAGAATACTCTCAAGAACTTACTCAAGAACACTCAATAACACAACCAACAATCACGCGGGTACATACACAAAACTCTTCTCTTATTAGAAGGGGAGACTTGCTCTAGAGTGGGGTGTGTACAAATGAGCCAACGTCCCTCCTTATATGCAAGACTCGAGGCAACCCAAGAGATGCTCATTATTACATATACGATAATGATACACAAATACTCAAGACTCTTTAAGTTCCATGGCAACCTTTCGCGTTCCACAACAACGCACTTCAATGCTTCGTTGATGTAGCTTTGCCATAACTCACCAAGTGTCACCGAACACTTGCTTTTGTGTCGAAGGGAACCCATAGCCATCAGACCCTCGTACACTAAACCCTTCCTTAGTGCTCCGCATACTAAGGGGAAGTCCGCTAAAAGTTCGTTATCGTGGACCTCATGCCACTCTCGCACATGTACTACTGAGCATGCTCACCCACGCCCATACTCAGCACTTGCAATGCTTCATGCCTCTTTGGACTGACACACATCTCTACTGATACGGTGTGCCTTCGTGTGTATGCTTGCGTGACTATACCACAATGCTTCTCAATGTTTGTTGCTTCATTGCATACCACCTTGCTGCGCTTGCGTACGTACTGTTGTGTGCATCCGTTGCCATGTCTTGCACTACTATCTGCACTCGTTGTGCTCGCACTTTTATAAGCTCCACGACACTCTACTACCAAGCCAGATCCCTCTATGACGCTTCTCCATTGCCATGCGCGGTTGAGTCTCCAAGACTCCCGTGGATAACCTATGTGCTACCTGCTCACTTTAGACCAATCAGGTCCATCGATCATGTACGTGCATCCACTACCGTGTCTGCATGAGCATTCTCGATCACTAAATTTGGGAGTGTGACAAGCCTCTCCCACATGAAGAATCGATCGTCCTCAACTGGGCATGCCTTCTTCAGCTAGCATCTGTACGATCCTTCGTCCGCTGTGAACCTCCTGATGCTGCTCAATTGGAAGAGTGGTGCAAGCTTTCACCACCTCCCTTCTTTCGCATATTCTTCTCAGAAACCACCGTGTCCCTCCATGACTTAGACTTCACCTTGAGAAGTGGAGATTCCTCATTTGCTCCTATCCTTGGTGTATTCCTCCTAGATCTAGCATCTCCATCAGTGGTGTGTGGCAACTCTAGCTCCACAAGTGGAGTACTCACCTTCATGCTCGCTCCTTGCCGATCTCGATCGTTTCCCATAGGTAACCATATATCTTGGGAGATAAGCGCCTCCTACTCTCTGAGCATCTTCCATATCTCTCTCCACACAAGATCATTGGTGATGTGGTTCGTCACCACTCCATCCCCATAGATGTCCATCACCTTGTCCATGCTACATCGCCCTATAGAGCACTGCATCACCTTCTCATGCACATATATTCTCCTATCCGCAGCTTTGGTTGTGTGGCTCCAATACAAAGGTTGGTTCTCACACACATCTTTGCAATCATGTGCATCCTCGGTCGAGCCTTGACACCTCCAAATCTCTTGGTGGCAGAGGTCCTTACGCCACCAAATTCAAAGCTCTGCTTTGAAGTGTCATGATGTGTATGTTGCACATAACATCGATTGTTCCCCAACATACCTCACATTCTACTTATCCTTCCTCCTCGTCCGTACAAAGAGAGTCGATCTTCTCCTTCTTTGAGAAATCCCTCACCCAATGCGGCATGTCACATATGAAGCATCCCTTACTCGTGGCTTGCTCCATATTTTTAGAGTACTCTCATTCCTCCTCTGATGGCTCCTGGGCAATGCTTTGCTTTTGTCCTTCGAATGCACATTTAGCTTGCTGGTGAACTCCTCTTCCATATTATGCCCTGGTTGGGCACCGTAGTCGACCAACGCATCCGCTACTATGATCGCTGAATTAAAGTCCTTCACTCCCTGCCTTCGTAGTTCAGCTTGCACCCAGCTTTACAACCCGACCATGAAGTTGAACATCTTGTTTTCCTCGAACATGCCCTTGATGTCCAACAACAAAGACGTAAATTTCTTCACGTACTCACGAACAATGCATGTTTTCTTCAAGTGTCGAAGAGCTTGCCGTGCGATCCATGTAGTAATCTTCTGCAAGAATTGTACCTGTAGTTCCGTGACTAGATCCTCCAACCTGAGATCCTCTGTCTCACCTCATCTGTTACACAACTCCCCACCATAACTTGGTGTTACTCAACATGTACATCGATGACTGGACCACCTTCTCGGCTTCCATCACAAAAGTGCCAATTCAAATCCAGTAGATTCAAAATAATGTTATTGTGTGGATCGGGATTATAAATCTTCCTATTTTCATCTGTTAAATAATATTTAAGTACTTGGAAAGTTTGTTTAAAATTATTAAGTAGTAAACATTTCTTTACCAATATCTGATTATGAGTTATTAAATGGTAAGATGAATAAAAATTCGTGATTTTAGGTACAATAATACCCAAAGGCCCAACAAATTTCTAATTGGAATTGTGAGATCTTTTGTAATTGGTTCTTTTGTTACATTGTTATATTTTGAACCGTTGAATGAGTCGATTTGAGAACAGTTGGATGATGACAAAATTATCCTCACCTCCGTAGAGCTCTTGCCATTCAACATTACCTTCTTGATGAGGGAGATCCTACGGCATAGATCTTCCATTATCGTGTTGAATACCTCCATCTTGTTCTCCAAGGTCTTAATTATGTGTGTTGAGCATTGGTTTCGTCCCCAACATATGACCCCTTCAAAGAATGATCCTTTAGACTTGCGATGTGGACGCCATGATTTCTAATTGTGGACTCCATCTCTGCCACTACTTGCTCCAACATTGTAACTCTCTCAGTGACACCCACATCTTCGCTCTGACGGTTGAAGACATACACGCACCAATAAGTATCCTTTGCTCCCACGATTGATTGCACCAATAACTACTCCTAGCTTTGACTGATTTATTAACACCGACCGAGCTCTAATACCAATTCATGTCAACGAATGATATAATCTTCAGCTCTGATATCACTTTGTGTCAACGAATGGTATCACCTTCATCTCTGTTATCAATTGTCACAAGACTTCAGACTCAAGTCAACCCAAGGAACACTCATTATTACATATACAATACTGACAGGTAAAGACTCAAGACTCTTCAAGTTCCATGGCAACCCTTAGCATTCCACAACAACTCTTGTTGTTGTTGTTGTCGTCGTCTCTTCAACTCCCTTGTCGACCTTTCTTCTTCTCGTACAGTTGACGTCATATAAACTGTCCAATTATCAGGACACTCATGCTCCAATTCCTTGTCGATGTAGCTTTGTCATAACTTTCCAAGTGCCGTCGAACACTTGATCTTTGTACCAAAGAGAACCCGCACCCAACATGTCATCATGCGGTAAACCCTTCCTTAGCTATTCACATGCTAAATGGAAGTCTGCCAGAACTTCTCTATCGTGGCTCCCTGTAACATCCTTAAATTCTAATGACCAAGGTGATGAACCATTAGTGAGCTTATGCTAAATTTGAGATGTTAAATGTGGCTAAGTAAGATTAGAGACTAAGGTTTGGTAGTCATTTATGGATTTCTATTCATGGGTGGGCCTTGGTTGCAATTAAGAGGAGTGGGTGGGGTTATGTTGCAATTGTTTCACAAGAGAATAACTCCCCATAGGCACCCCTATAAGCCCACTTCGTCATCTCCATCTACGCCACTCCAAAAACCCATAACCGACCACTCCTTCTTCTCCACCTTCTCTCCTTGATTCTCCACCCAAATCTCTACCAAATTTGAGTTTCTTGGGCTCAAATTAAAGCTGGGAGGAGGAGCTTCTTCTCCACTAAGTACATGTTGAATCCAAGGCCAAGCTCGGATCAAAAATCAAGCATTGAAGGCTGATCAAGTGACCGTTCTTCACCTTGTTCTTAAGCTCAGTTGTGAGGTACAAATATACCCCTCTCTTGCTGCCATTAAGTGGATTTAAACCACCTAAAAACCCAGATCTTTGGTTGAGCATTTGTTTTGGATTTTGGTGGTGATAAATGGAGTTTTGTGGCTTCTTGTGGACGAAATTTGTGGAGTTTCCAGATCTGTTCATACTTAATAAATCCGAGTTTTTGGCCTTGTTTGGGGGACATTCTTGAGCTATTTTATGGGCATTTGATTGCTGTTATATCCTCCATCAATTTGGCTTTAGATCCATGCCTTTAGTTTAGGTTTTAGTGGTGGTTTTGGGGGAGAACTGGCTGTTGTTCATATGACAGTTCTGTCGAGTTTTCAGAATCTGTGATCTTCTTTGTATTCGTGTTATGCATGATTTTTGGGATGATCTTAAGAACCATTTTCGTGGTTTTGGTTGCTGTATGAATGGGGGTTATAAAACCCATGAAATCCATGCCTTTAGTTTAGGTTTTAGTGGTGATTTTGGGGGAAAATGGCTGCTGTTCAAAGACAGTTGTGGTTGAGTTTTTAGTTGTCCTCATGAATGTAAGATCCATTAGCAAGCATAAATTCGTGGTTTTTAGAACCCCAAATCATTGAGTTCTCCTCATACTTGATATGAGGGATTATATAGTAACCTGACCCCTTAAAGGAAATGGATTTTTAGTTGAATAGGTGATGGTTTTGGACTGATAGTTCACTGTGATAAGTTGTTGTACACGCAAGCACTTTCGTTACTGAATCTTTCTGATTTTGAGTATCCAATAGCCACGGTTTTGTTATCCCTTAAGCATGAATTTATGGTAGATCATGTGGTGTTGGAAGCCATGAGTATTGATAACCGCAGATTATCGAGGGTCTAAATACGTCGCTGTGGCGACCCACAATAAAATGTGATTAATCAACAATGAACCCACAATCAAGTATCAAACAATGAAAAACAAGTGTGGAGTCAAATTTATTTTTAACTCTACATAAAAGATGTATAGATGCAAGTACGTAGAGAGTTCGAACACAGGGAGCAAGCAGGGTAATTCAAGCAGATGTAAGCACAAGTGTGTGTGTGTGTGTGATGTGTCTACACTAAGCAAGCAAGCAAAGGTGTTTTTGTGGGTTTTTACTTTTTAATTTTTTTATTTTAATTTAATTTTTAATTTTGTATTTTGATTTTTGATTTTCTGATTTTTATAATTTTATATTTTATATTTTTCTTTTTCAATATTGGAATTTAAAGACAATGGAATAAAAGACAAGATGAACTAGTTATAAAACTAAGTAAAAATTACCAAAAATGCAGAAAGAAAGTGTTTTTGATATTTTTATGATTTTCTACTGTTTTTGTGATTTTTGGGGGTTTTTCAAGGTGTTTTTGGTATTTTTAATTACTGAAATAACTCAAAACAGTGGAACAAGGGCTGGCTGTGAGTAAAATGAGGTTTAAAAATAGCAACCAGGAACCAAAATTTTTCACACTATTTTTCAAATAAGAAGAACAAAATGAGGAACAAAAAGAACCTGAGTTTGTATTTTTTAGAGTTTTCCTTGATTTTATATATTTTTTTGAAGTTTTTGAGTGTTTTTAAATTTTTAGTGTTTTTCTTTTGAGATTTTTAGTGGTTTTTGGACTGACACTAAAATAGGATAAAATAAACACTAGGGAATTTTTTTGGAATTTTTGGGGGTGTTTTTCTATTTTTTTGGTATTTTCTAAGCTAGACAGTGCACAAAAAGGATGTTTTTGATTTTTAATAAATATGAAAATAGATTGAAATCAAAAACTAAATAGATGGCGATAAAGCACAGGTGCACAGGAGCCTAAGTCTATTTTTGTGGAGTTTTTGGGCTTAAGATGGTATTTCAAATAAGTACAACAAGCATCCAAGCATTAAACAGCTCTGGCAGGGGTATATGTGCAATATCCAAAACATCCAGGGGCATACATGCAATGTTCCACAACAATATTGAACTTAATATTCAAATTCTGGAACCAAAACGTAAATACAAAAGCCGCCTGGGCACGCTTACAAATTACCCACCAGGGCGCGTGACTGGCACGCGCCTGGGAGGGATTAGAACGCAATATCAGAAAACCCTGGGGGTCAAGGTGCAAAATGCCCAAAAAGTTTACACTTAATACAAAAGTTTACGGACTGAAACGAAATACCCAAATATCCGAGGGGCCCTCTGCAAAATGCCCTCACCTCACGTGTACAGGTCACGTGAGGTGACGTGGCTGAGGACTCAGATGCAAATAAGAGAAGTTCGGGGGTCTTTATGCAAATATTACAAACTTTTTACGCTACAGATGAAAGTTTAAAAACTAAATATTAAATACAAAAGTGACGAGGGTTGAGATGCAAAATACCCTCGACGCGACGCTCCGATGATGACGCGTGGCACGCATCCAACGGCTGGGCGACGAGACGCGATCCAACGGCTGGATGCGAACCACTTATCCACGTGGCGTGTCCTGAGCGGCCGATGACGTTTGGGCTCGTGCGGCTGAGATTAGATCCCCCTGGGTTGATCTGACAGTCGAGGTTGAGGAAGATCCAACGGCCCACAAGCGAACTGGAGCTGCGGCTCGATCGTGCGGTGGAGACGCAAGGAGGAAGAACGGGGAAGAAGGCCGGCGAAGGCGAACTTCCCCGTCTCCGATCTCGCTCCTCCGGCGGTGGATGGGCTCCAAAATGGAGCTGCAAGCTCCTAGGAGGTCCTTCTACTGACTGGACGGCTCGGATTCGCCGGAGGGGCGTCGAGGAGCGGGCGCGAAGGCGGCGGAGCTCCACGACCCAGGTATCTCCGACGAAGGCGCAAAATCGCCCTCCAGGTGCTTTCAAAGCTCTTGGACCTGCAAAAAGAGGTGAGAAGGCCCAGGGCAAATTGCCTGGGCCTCGCGGAGGTGTGGGGATGGGTGTAGCGAGATGGCGGCGAAGGGCCGGAGTTGCGCTCCGGCGATGATGTTCGATTGGGTGAAATAAGCGATGAGACTTAAGATTTTTTTGGGGTTTTTGATGCTTAAGCTACCAGGAACAAAATGCAAGAAAGAAATAGCGGGGTGGAAGCCCTCGATGGCCGGAGCCAGAGGATGAAGGATACCTCGACGCCGGCGGTTGGCGGAGGTGCTGGAGTCGTCCTCGACCTCGTTCGCCCTAGCTGAGAAGCTCGCGGCGGAGCTGTCACCTCCGGCAAGACTTGGAGCGCAAGAGAGGCGGAGAGGGGTGGACCAAGGGGACTCAACCGAGGGGAAGAAGATTAGGGTTCTTATTTAAAGCGTGGCGAGGCGTGATTTTGGGAGCAAGAGCACGCGCGCATGATGAAGATTTTGCGTGATTTGGGAGCATGGCGTGGCTCAGCGATGATCGGGGAAGAATTCCCAAGAAGGAATCGAGAGGAGAAGACGAAGAGAATAGGCTCGGAAATTGGGCGAAATCGGGCTCAAATCGGGCTGTCAGAAGGTGGCAGGCTTTGGTCGGGGGAGTTGACCGGGGTCAACTCTAGACCGCACCTGGTTGGTCCACGTGGACCAACCAGGAAAAAGCCCCAGAAATTGTTTTATTAAATCATTTAAAAATAGAAATAGGTTGAATTAAATTATGGTTATAAAATAAAAAATGTTTAATTTTTTATGTAGTATTTTATTCTGATTTTTATTTATTTTTATGACTTACATTTTTACAAGTTACCTTTTTAACCCTATATAGGTATATTATCTATATATTTTAGTATTTTATTTTTATTTTGTGTCTTTTAATTTATTTATTTTTGCTTATTATTTTATAAAAACATAAAGTACTTTTATGTACATAAATATATTTTTATTTTATTTTTCTGATATGTTTTGTATATTTAATAGAATACAAGTATTATTTGTATAGGTATATGTATAGGCAGTATACCTATGTATCCTTTATACAAGTATTTTATTTTGTGATTTCTTTGCATTTTTATTCTGGTTTTAATGTACATATATATATTATAAGTAATATATACATAATTATAAAAATATAAACATGCAAGAATAATGAATAAAGAATAAATTGAATATTTTAATCTGTACAAGTATACAATGAGGGTCCAAAAGTCAACTTTCAAACCGTAACTCCGCCAAATGCGAAACCACCACCATTGGATAGATTATTTTATTCTATATACAATTAAAGGTGAGTAGGCTGCATTTGGAGTTTTTATTTGTGAGATACAGGTCTGGGAAGTTGGCATTCTGGATTTTTATTCAGACCATAACTTGTTATCTGTACATTATTTTTCTGTGAAATCAATTTTGTATTTTTCTTTATTTTATTATCTACAACTTTCATGTACAAAGTTTCTTTATTTGATGTATAAAAAGTGGAACCAAAAATAGGTCCCAAAAAGAATAAAGAATGAATAAAATGTATAGGTATTTTATCTGTGTTCCTGACCTTATCTCCCCCTACTTTATTCCTTGTCGACCTATTCATCAAGATGCCTAGGTCTCGGGGGTTTAGATCATAAAATATTTACAATATTTTATTCCTTTTCTTTTCTTTATTGATTCTATAATTTTGGCCTTAATTACAGTATTTTATACACTATTTAGATGCACATGCATGAATGCTAAGATGATGATTTTAATGCTATTTACAGGCATTTGCTAGGGTTTTTGGTGCCAAAATGATAGAATAAAGATGATGAAATGTGGATTCATCATCCCCCTATACTTTACCTTTGCTAGTCCCTAGCAAACACTTATGCAATAAGTGCAAAAGAAAAAGAAAGAAAAGAAAAAGAAGAAAATTGGATAAAGTTTAATTATCGAACTTGTCTTCGCAAAATCAAAGTTTGGAGCTTAAGTCGGTCCTTTGGAATTTTAGTGCGGTCGGAACCTTAATGAGAACCAAGTTTGAATTCCAACAGTCCTTGAGAATCCCAAAACTCTGTCCAAGTCTCCTCAATAGCCAGGTCAGGAATACTTCAACTCATCCGCAAACTCTTATGACTATGAATCTGACTCGTACAGTGTAAGTGATATGTAGCTCCCCACCTCAGAAGTGACAAAGAAACAACCTCCCCCAACCTGGTAACTCTAATGCCTCGGTCTAGCAACTCTTTCCTCGAGAAGCGGGGTATTCCCTTCTAAGTTCAAGTGCAACCGGCTCAAGAAGAGGGGGAAGAAGTATAGACTTTTGGAAGCTCAGCCAGTGTAGCCAAGTCTCCCGCTGCAAGCTTCATGAGATGTAACGTGGTTACCATAAGCTTTTGCTTTATTGGACTATATACACTCCGGTGGGGTTATTAAATTTTCAATCCGACCCACCACTTTTTTGGAGTTCTTCTTTTTTTTTTTTCAATTGCATCTGTACAACATATCTACATGGTGCAGCATATATACAAGAAATTTTCCTCTTGAGCCAGTAGACTATCCCTCTTTTGAAGCATTATTACAACCCACGGCTTCTGTCTTTAGCCTTCATCACCACTAGACCAAGTTGAGGTGCACTTCCTTCACTATAAGAAGAAGAGAGGTTCCGCCTAGAAGTACTACCCTCATATGCTACCCCAAGCCAAAGGAGACTGCCTCCTCACCACCTCATCCATGGAGAGCTATGTGAAAGGTGCAAGTGTCCAAGTTAGGTCATTATCAACAAGAGTCGTGCGTGTGCTCCGAAATACTCTACTTAGGCAGTCAAGAATCCATTGAACCAAGTCCCGTGACCCTCAAAGAATTAAGTCAACTAGACCTGAAGTACCTCAAACCCAATTCCTATAAGGTTCCTGTTATTAGGTAGATTTTAAGGTCCAATCAAGCTCCAATCTCCAGATTTTACTTAGACTTGTTCAACTATCAAACTCAATCTGAAAAATGCTCATGCCATGCAATGCTATGCAGAAAATATTTTTGTGATGCAATTTTCAAGATTTTGAATTTTTTTATGGATTTTTGAAAAGATGACACATGCGTATGCAAATGCATTTTTTTTTTCAAAAAGATTTTTCAGATGTTTTTGGGTTTTAGTTTTGCAAATGTTTTTGGGATTTTTGAAAACAAAAAGTTTTGGCCGAAAATTAGGTGAAAACTATGTACACGGGAGTGCTTCTTATATATACAAGAAGTGGATTTTAAGAATTTACAAGGGTAAGTGGTCAGTTTTATACATATATATAGTGGATTTTAGTGTGATGTAAATATTCCTCAAATTTATTTGACACAAGCTTTTCACACCATTTTTGAAAACTATAGTCCAAAATAGTTTTTACAAACATTTTACAAACATGTACTCACATTTGAAAATCATTTTGCAAAGGTTTTCAAAACAGTATATATGGGTTTTTCAAATATTTTTGCAACCATTTTTCAAACCATTTGCAAAGCATCTTTCAAACATTTTATTTCACACAAAGAAAATAAATTTTACAAACCACACATCTTTACACAGGTTGAAAACATGTAACAAAATATTTTCAACTGATTTATTAATCAGTATATACAAAAAGAATTTGAGGAATAATCACATCTTTTTATTAAGGATTTTTAATGAATTTTAAAGAATTATTAGCTATATTTATTACGAAAGTACGAGTTATGGCTAAAGTATATACGTAGTATATACGACCCCCCTATACTTAGCTTGAGCTATGTCCTCATAGATCGGGGAGAAAAGCGAAGACATAACTCGTACTAAGTATAGGCAAGTCGAGAGAATGAAGGAATAATTAACGGAATGAATGAATGAATGAGAAGTTGACCGTCCCCCCTATACTTAGGATCAAAGAATCCTAAGTATAGCAGACTGTACACAAAGCAGGGAGGGTCAAGGGTGGGAATGAACAGATCGTACTCAGATTGTCTCCCCCTATACTTAGGGTAAGATATCCCTAAGTATAGACAAGAAGAGGAGACAATGGAGAGGATCAAAGAATAGAGAAACTCGGGGTGCACACCCCCCTATACTTAGGACAAAGTACGTCCTAAGTCTGGGGAACTGTCTACAAGGGCGGCACCTTTTTCATAGATAAAGAAGATAGAGATGGAAAAGAAGAAAAAAATGACTCAACAGATGAAAGTGATATGAACAGATGGACCTGTACAGCGGCAGATGGAGTTGATCACCATGTATAAGATGTAGATGATGAGAGTTAAAGGACACATCTCATACCAGAAGAATGGGGGCAACGTCAATGGTCGGCGGATCATGATCTCGATATAGCTTCAGGCGTTGACCATTGACGCGGAAGGTGGACGAAGATGACGGTTCAGATATATCAATGCTGCCATTGTCATGTACCTTCCTAACCACATACGGACCTTTCCACTTGCTCTGCAATTTCCCTGGGAATAATTTCAGCCTGGAATCGAACAACCATACTCTCTGATCTGGCTCAAACTGTTTATGGCTGATATGCGAATCGTGCCATGTCTTCACTTTTTCTTTATACTGTAGGCTGTTGGAAAAAGCTGTATCTCTCAATTCCTCCAGGGCTGCCAATTCTGCTCTTCTTTGGTCTCCTATACTCTCGGGATCCAAAAGTAACTCAGTAACTGCCCAAAAAGATTTGTGCTTGATTTCCACTGGCAAATGGCACGACTTGCCATAGACGAGACGAAAGGGAGATGTCCCTAATGGATTTTTGAAAGAGGTCCGATAGGCCCACAAGACCGAGTCCAAAAGCTGTGACCAATCCTTTCGGTCTGGGCGGACAACTTTCTGCAAGATAGTCTTTATCTCCCGATTCGATACTTCAGCAAGACCATTAGTCTGAGGGTGATACGGAGTGGCAACCCGATGGTCAATGCCGAACTCGTCAGCAAGGGCCCTAACCTTGTCATTGATGAAATGAGACCCCCCGTCTGAAATCAAAACTCTAGGTACCCCGAACCGTGAAATGATATTTTTCCTCAAGAATTTACACACGGTTTTCGCATCTGCGGCTCGGGCGGGGATGGCCTCAACCCATCGACTGACATAATCCACAGCGAGCAAAATATGCTCGAATCCCTGACTTTTAGGAAATGGGCCCATGAAATCAATCCCCCATGCATCAAAAACCTCACAGAAGTGAATGGGTTGCATGAGCATCATGTCTCTCTGTCCGCAGGTTCCCATTTTCTGACAGTCAGTACATCCCTTCACGAACTCATCAGAATCCTTGAAGAGAGTAGGCCACCATAGGCCGGATTGAAGCACCTTTTGTGCTGTCCTTTTTCCAGAATGATGTCCTCCTGCCTCAAGCTTGTGGCAGTATGTGAGGACGCTATGCTGCTCTTCTTGAGGAATGCACCTCCTCCAGATACTATCCCCTCCTTCATGATAAAGGACGGGATCCTCCCAATGGTAAAACTTGGCCTTAGCTAGGAAGGTCTCGAGTTTCTGCCTGGGCCAACCCTGAGGGACTGTCTTGGCAACAAGATAGTTTACAAAGTCGGCATACCACGGGAGTGAGGTGACAGCCAAGATCGCCTCATCTGGAAACGTCTCTGTAATAGGTGCGCTGGGCTCAGATTCCTCAAGATTCTCCAATCTGGAGAGATGATCCGCCACCACATTCTTGACTCCAGGCTTATCCTTAATCTCAATATCAAATTCCTGGAGTAGAAGGATCCATCTGGTCAGACGTGCTTTGGCATCCTTCTTGGCCATTAAGTACCTGATGGCGGAATGGTCGGTGTAAATAGTCACTCTAGATCCGAGAATATAAGATCTATACTTATCCAAAGCAAAGACTACGACCAGCATTTCTTTCTCAGTCACAGTGTAATTCCTTTGAGCGGCATCTAAGGTCCGGCTGGCGTAGTGAATGGCAAACGGTAATCCATCCCTCCTCTGTCCAAGCACAGCCCCAACGGTAAAATCTGAAGCATCCGTCATGATCTCGAACGGAAGAGACCAATCGGGTGGCTGAAGGACAGGAGCTGAAACAACCATACTCTTGAGAGTCTCAAATGCTTCCAGACACTTATCATTAACAATAAACTCGGTGTCTTTGGTCAGCAAGTCAGTGAGCGGTCGGGCAATTCGACTGAAATCCTGAATGAACCGTCGGTAGAAACCGACATGCCCCAGAAAAGACCGTAACTGACGAAGATTGGACGGCGGATTGAGTTTTCTGATGATATCCACCTTGGCAGGATCGACCTCCATGCCCCTGTTGGAGACGATGTGCCCAAGGACCGTCCCTTGAGTCATCATGAAATGACTCTTCTCCCAGGATAAGACAAGATTGACCTCTATGCAGCGCTTCAGCACACGATCTAGGCAGTCAAGACAAGCATCAAACCCGTCGCCATAGACCGAGAAGTCATCCATGAAGACCTCTAAACAGTCACCCACCATGTCCGAGAAGATGGACAACATGCACCTTTGGAATGTCGCTGGAGCGTTACATAGACCAAAGGGCATCCGTCTGAAAGCATATGTCCCAAACGGACAGGTGAATGTCGTTTTCTCCTGGTCTTCGGGCGCAATGGCCACTTGATTATATCCAGAGTACCCATCAAGAAAACAATAATGGCTCTTCCCGACTAGCCGTTCGATAATCTGATCAAGAAAGGGTAGTGGGAAGTGATCCTTCTTGGTGGCCTCATTCAATCGTCTGTAGTCCACACAGACCCTCCAAGAAGTCGGTACTCTGGTAGCGATCTCCTCTCCAGACTCATTGACCACTGTAGTGACACCCGTCTTCTTGGGTACCACATGTAACGGACTTACCCATTTAGAGTCGGAGATGGGATAGATGAAATCAGCGCTCCACCACTTCGAAATTTCTTTCATGACGACCTCGCGAAGATTCGGGTTCAGCCGTCGCTGGAACTCACGCGATGGCTTAGCGTCATCCTCGAGATAGATGTGGTGGGAGCACAGCTTCGGGCTCAGCCCCTTGAGATCAGCTATATTCCAACCGATTGCCTTGCGGTTTCTTTCAAGAATCTCCATCAGACGAGATTCTTGTTCTCCAGTCAAATCTGCTGAGATAATGACTGGGTGCATATCTGGCTCACCTGCAAGGAATCTATACTTCATTGATTGCGGTAGAGGTTTCCGTTCAGGACAGCTGGGAGGCGGCAGATCTGGCTTCTGATATGTCTGGGTGAATGCTACCAGGTCTGTATGGGAGAACTCTCGCTCTGCATGAATTTCTGACGAAAGGCGGCTGACTGAATTATCAATAAACTGTACGGGCTCGCACTCTGTCACGGTTGTTGGCTCGGAATGAATCAGACAAGACAACGGATCATCGAAATAGGCCCATTCTATATCTGAATAGGAGGGATCAGAAGCAGAAGAACTGAAATCATCGGCACCACTCGTCACCACACTGTCAGCCTCAGGTGTATCCGTATCCAGGAATGTGCTCTCCCGGCTCTCGATTGCTATGAGCTTGCGATACAATGAATCGGTAGGCAAGGCGAGAGTCGGTGCTACAGGGTCTTTCCAGTTGGATTCATCGTCAGTCATCTCGAAATCACGAACCTGGTGGACGTCTAGCTCTTCCTCTGTCATCTGCGCGGCTTCACTAGATTGCTCGGAGCATTCTAACGCTCTGGCTCTGGTTTCCTCGATCGTCTCTATTTGTATGGTCTCGCCCTCTACGCGAAAGCATACCTTCCCACAATCATGGTCGGTCACCGCCTTGGCTGTGGCCAAGAATGGGCGTCCTAATATGATGGGGGCATCAGTTACCGACTCAGGGATCTCCATGTCCAACACAACGAAGTCCACGGGGAATTTCAGGCCCTGAATGGTAACGACCACGTCTTTCAATAACCCCTTCGGCCTCTTAATCGACCTATCAGCAAACTGAAGGACCGTTCTGCTTCTAAGAAGAGGGCCAAACTCGAACTGCTTGAGTAAGGCTACCGGAAGGAGGTTAATTGAGGAGCCGCTGTCTAATAGAGTACGATCAAATTGCTGCTCTTGAATCTCGCATCTGACATAGGGAGCTCCTGCGTCTGGTCGCTTGGCTGGCAGCTTGTTCTGAATGGTGCAGCAAGTATCATGAGTGAGCATATGGATTTGGTCTCTGTGCCTCCGCTTTCTTCGGACAATAGTTGTTTCTTTCAAATTCTTTTTGAAGAAAGGGATATGCTCAAACGCTTCACGTAGAGTTAGCTGAATGTGAAATCTGTCAATCATCTGATTGCCGAACTCTACTTCCTAGCTCTTTTTAGGATTTTCTTTTTTATTCCCCTTCACCCGGCGGAGTGCCTCAGGGAAGGGGATGGTGGGGGCCTCCTCAGATGGAGTACTAGGAAACGGTCCCTGTGCCTGTGAAGATGGAGAATCCACACAAATATCATCATGCAACACATATGGATCTGCAATTTGAACAGGAACCTTTCCTTTATTCATATTTTTGTTCTTTTTGTTACCACAGTCCAGGGGTACAAAATGTGGTAACATCACAGTGGGAGGCTCAACAAAAGTAGAGGTGGTGGCCTCAGTACCACCACCGGCACCTGTCTCTGCGGCATCAGCACCGCTCTCTGGTTCTACATCAAAAATGGTGGCATCAGCACCACCGTCTTCATCTGGTATCACGACGGTATCAGCACCGTCGTTCTGGACTTCATCATGGGTGGCATCAGCACCACCGTCAACATCATCATCAGCGGCATCAGCACCGCTCCTTGGCTCCTCTGGCGCTCCTGATTCTGCCTCTAGTTGTCGCTCAGAAGAGGCGCCGCCGGCTGGCATCCTACCGCTCCTAGTAGTGACAAAATCAGCATCATGATAGGAATAAGAGATGTCACTCAAACAATCACTAGGAGAGGTATCCTCTGTAAACTCTACCTGCTCAGGCTTCCTTTTCAGATTGTTCGGGTTAGGTTCAATCTGAGCGGGTATGGCGGCCTTGCCTTTCATAATATCCCGCATCTCCTGTCGGAATTCATCCATTTCTTGCCTGAAAGATGCTCGCTGTTCAGATAGCAAGCGGGCAAGATCATCAAGGGCCGGGTTCTCAAAGGCTGGACCCTGAGAACCGGATGTCTGTCCCTGCTGGAAATGGGGCTGCTGCTGTTGCTGCTGATACTGGGGGGAAGGATGGTGATAAGACTGCTGAGGCTGCTGTCGCTGCCTCCACTGCTGTCCCTGATAGGAGGGACGAGGACCATTCTGGTATTGCTGATGATGGGCATACTGGGGCTGTTGTTGCTGTGTCTGCTGGCTGCTCTGCTGTCCATGGGCAGGAGGATGCTGCTGGGACGAGGATCCACCATTCCCCCAACGGAATCCGGGGTGATCCCTACGAATTGCGGGCTGAGGGTATCGGTCATACCAAATCCCATTGACTTCCATCAATGGTTCCTTCTCAAAGGAGGGTGGAGGAAGGACTGCCAGTGGCTGCTCCGGCTGGTAAACCACCATCTGCATGTCGGAAGATGGCGGTTGCTCTGGATGGTACTGCAACAACGGAACCGGCTCTGCCTGGATGTGATTCACTTGACGGTATGAGATAGAGCCCTGGTTGGGGTTGCTGCTGCTGGAGGCAACCTGTGACCTAAGAGGCTGTTGGGCATGAGATTGGGCCTCCTGAATGCATAGCATTTGGGTTTTTAGGTCACTCATAACTTTGGCAATTTGGTCCATCTGGGCCATGCCTTGATTCTGTTTTTTCTCAAGGATCTCTATGCGGTCCAGTTTCTCACTAATGATGCCCATGTCGGCTGCGGCTGATTCAGCTTGGGCTGCGGCAACTGACACTGTGTTGGGACCGGAATCGATGCGTGCGATCCTCTGGAATGATCCTGCTCCTTGCGGTGGCTTTTGTTGGGTGTAGACACGGGCATGAGTCATCACTGTCGAATTTTCTGCCATGCCCTCATAGATGGCCCAGACATCATCTTCACCCTTGGAAAAATAGGATCCACCACAAGAGGCGTTGACAAGCCCCTGCAGCTCCGGTGTCAGCCCACAGAAGAAACTCTGCACCAGGTTGGGCTTGGAGATGTCGTGATGTGGACACCGGTCAATGAGTTCTCTAAATCGATCCCAGGCTTCATGGAATTGTTCGTTAGGGATCATGACGAAGTTGTTGATCATTGCTCTAGCTGCATTGGTCCGGCCGAGAGGATAGTACTTCTTCAAGAATACGGTCCGGAGATCTGCCCATGTGTCGACGAAACGCCCAAGATGTTTGAGCCAATAGGCGGCTCTGTCAACCAAAGAGAATGGAAAGGCGATCATCTTGATTGTGTCCTCGGTCGTCAACCGATCATGGATGGTGCTGCAAATCATCTCGAATTCCTGGAGGTGGAGGTGCGGCTCTTCGGTCGGCAACCCATGGAATTTGGGTAGCAGCTGGATAGTGTGAGGCCGAAGCTCGAAATCTCCGCGGATGGGCGGGAGTCGAATCCATCGGTGAGTGAGGGATGCAGCTGGGTTGTGCAATTCCCTCATGACAGTCTGTGGCGGTCTCTCGCCGTCTGGATCGCCTCCTCCTGCGTCTGGTCCTCCTCCTCCACCACCTTCCCGGTTTTCTCTCATCTGAGCAATTTCCCTCATAAGGTCACCCATAAATGTGCCCTGGTCACGGATCTGTTGCTGCATAGTCTCCAGGGATGCTAACAAGGAATTATTGATGGCTGCTTGATCAAATATGAACGGAGGGTGCTCATGATCATCTTCATGCTCGCCTCTGTCTGCCATGGCTGGATTTTCTGAAAAAGCAAAAGAGGCCATCTCAGGTGCTGTCGAATGAGCGGAACACTGTGAAGCACTGTATTCAGACACTCTTGGACTGATGGAAGAAGAATGAGAAGGGTGGTCGAGGGGGAACAGGGTGGATGTAAACTCAGGCTCGGAGAGCGGACTCTCCGAGGTATTCCTAGATGAATAAGGAGGAGTGCGGGATAGCGGTGCCGACAAGGTCGGCCTAAGAGATCTCCGTCCCATCATCTTGATTTAGAGAAAGGCGGATGAGATCTGGAATGCAAACAGGATGATAAATCAAAACCCCAGTTTCACCTACTCCACACTTGAGCTGATGACCGTAAGAGTTCGGTCTGTTATCTTGTCAATTTTTATTAGGTGATCAGTCAATCTATCAGAGCGTTAGAGCGAGCTGTTAGGTATCCTACTTTCCTAGCCGACTGTCCCAATCCACGTCAGATCTTTCCCAGCCAGTATGAATTGCGGACCGTAACCCGGTTGCTCCCGCTAATTCAATCTGTTAAGGATATCGCGGTCCGCTTTACCGGTTACCGGAGAGATCCTCACTGGAGAACGACTAACCACGACCGGTAGTCAACTAAAATTTTAGATGTGACTCTATCCTAGTGTCGAGTCACTCTCTCGCAGCAGATAAATCAAACAAGGAGGGGATTACTCTCCCAAAACACAATTTTTGGTGGGATGAGTTTTAAGGTCGAGTTTGCATTAGCAGTCCCAATTTTTATTGTTTTCACTTTTTATGTGTTTTTCTGAGCAAACATCGTCTAACGAATTTTCCAATTTCCTTGTTATTTAAAATTCAATAAAACAGGGGGAGGAAAGCGGAAAAGCCGATGCGCGGTCAAAATCTATGATGCATGCAGGGATAGAAATGCGTACCTTGTCGCCAGCACTCTACATGCAAAGTGATCCGCGCATAATTGAAAGATAGTAATTTAAACTACCTATATGCATGCACGAGGAAATCGTCCTAAGATGAGCAACTTCTATTAACGTGAAGAACAAGTAGCTATGACAAAGAAAAAGAGTCCGGAGTCCGGTCTTGGCTCACCCCTCCTCTTCTCGACACACTCGAGTTCAGGAGTAGCGCTTAACAGGGTGGGCTCGCGGCACGTGGGCTCTAGTTCAAGTCAAATAGCTTTTTCAAGTGAATTTTAGCCAAGTCCAATTATGCTCTATAGGTGCAGGCAAGATATTAGGGATTGGGCCTTAGCTTCTTAGTTCGTCACAGTCAACAAAAATTCCTATGTCTAGGGGCTAAATCCTTGTGAAACAAATAGAAATGAAGGCGAGAAACCCGCGAAAAACACAAAACCGCGGTGAGCCCCCAAGTGAACAAACACTTGGAAGTTAGGCCCGGTAGTGTCCAAGTCCGAATGTACCTGTTTTATTACAAATTATCAAAGTCACTCTCTCACAGAAATAAAATGCAAGCTAACTAATCACTCTCTCTCACTCCTCCTGCTCTCTCCTGCCGGCTTGGCTTAAGAAAAGCCGACTCCGCTTCCCAAGGTTGCTTCGGGTCACCTAGGCGATCCGCCTCGTTCCGCGGTCCCTCGCAAGAAGACAAGTAAAGAGATGGTCAGATAGCTCAACAGATATATCAAAACTGCAAGAGACGGAAAATGATGCTATGGTAGACAATCAACACAATCAAACAAAGTGAGAACTACTCGCTGTTGCTCCCCGGCAACGGCGCCATTTGATAACCGCAGATTATCGAGGGTCTAAATACGTCGCTGTGGCGACCCACAATAAAATGTGATTAATCAACAATGAACCCACAATCAAGTATCAAACAATGAAAAACAAGTGTGGAGTCAAATTTATTTTTAACTCTACATAAAAGATGTATAGATGCAAGTACGTAGAGAGTTCGAACACAGGGAGCAAGTAGGGTAATTCAAGCAGATGTAAGCACAAGTGTGTGTGTGTGTGATGTGTCTACACTAAGCAAGCAAGCAAAGGTGTTTTTGTGGGTTTTTACTTTTTAATTTTTTTATTTTAATTTAATTTTTAATTTTGTATTTTGATTTTTGATTTTCTGATTTTTATAATTTTATATTTTATATTTTTCTTTTTCTTTTTCAATATTGGAATTTAAAGACAATGGAATAAAAGACAAGATGAACTAGTTATAAAACTAAGTAAAAATTACCAAAAATGCAGAAAGAAAGTGTTTTTGATATTTTTATGATTTTCTACTGTTTTTGTGATTTTTGGGGGTTTTTCAAGGTGTTTTTGGTATTTTTAATTACTGAAATAACTCAAAACAGTGGAACAAGGGCTGGCTGTGAGTAAAATGAGGTTTAAAAATAGCAACCAAGAACCAAAATTTTTCACACTATTTTTCAAATAAGAAGAACAAAATGAGGAACAAAAAGAACCTGAGTTTGTATTTTTTAGAGTTTTCCTTGATTTTATATATTTTTTTGAAGTTTTTGAGTGTTTTTAAATTTTTAGTGTTTTTCTTTTGAGATTTTTAGTGGTTTTTGGACTGACACTAAAATAGGATAAAATAAACACTAGGGAATTTTTTGGAATTTTTGGGGGTGTTTTTCTATTTTTTTGGTATTTTCTAAGCTAGACAGTGCACAAAAAGGATGTTTTTGATTTTTAATAAATATGAAAATAGATTGAAATCAAAAACTAAATAGATGGCGATAAAGCACAGGTGCACATGAGCCTAAGTCTATTTTTGTGGAGTTTTTTGGCTTAAGATGGTATTTCAAATAAGTACAACAAGCATCCAAGCATTAAACAGCTCTGGAAGGGGTATATGTGCAATATCCAAAACATCCAGGGGCATACATGCAATGTTCCACAACAATATTGAACTTAATATTCAAATTCTGGAACCAAAACGTAAATACAAAAGCCGCATGGGCACGCTTACAAATTACCCACCAGGGCGCGTGACTGGCACGCGCCTGGGAGGGATTAGAACGCAATATCAGAAAACCCTGGGGGTCAAGGTGCAAAATGCCCAAAAAGTTTACACTTAATACAAAAGTTTACGGACTGAAACGAAATACCCAAATATCCGAGGGGCCCTCTGCAAAATGCCCTCACCTCACGTGTACAGGTCACGTGAGGTGACGTGGCTGAGGACTCAAATGCAAATAAGAGAAGTTCGGGGGTCTTTATGCAAATATTACAAACTTTTTACGCTACAGATGAAAGTTTAAAAACTAAATATTAAATACAAAAGTGACGAGGGTTGAGATGCAAAATACCCTCGACGCGACGCTCCGATGATGACGCGTGGCACGCATCCAACGGCTGGGCGACGAGACGCGATCCAACGGCTGGATGCGAACCACTTATCCACGTGGCGTGTCCTGAGCGGCCGATGACGTTTGGGCTCGTGCGGCTGAGATTAGATCCCCCTGGGTTGATCTGACAGTCGAGGTTGAGGAAGATCCAACGGCCCACAAGCGAACTGGAGCTGCGGCTCGATCGTGCGGTGGAGACGCAAGGAGGAAGAACGGGGAAGAAGGCCGGCGAAGGCGAACTTCCCCGTCTCCGATCTCGCTCCTCCGGCGGTGGATGGGCTCCAAAATGGAGCTGCAAGCTCCTAGGAGGTCCTTCTACTGACTGGACGGCTCGGATTCGCCGGAGGGGCGTCGAGGAGCGGGCGCGAAGGCGGCGGAGCTCCACGACCCAGGTATCTCCGGCGAAGGCGCAAAATCGCCCTCCAGGTGCTTTCAAAGCTCTTGGACCTGCAAAAAGAGGTGAGAAGGCCCAGGGCAAATTGCCTGGGCCTCGCGGAGGTGTGGGGATGGGTGTAGCGAGATGGCGGCGAAGGGCCGGAGTTGCGCTCCGGCGATGATGTTCGATTGGGTGAAATAAGCGATGAGACTTAAGATTTTTTTGGGGTTTTTGATGCTTAAGCTACCAGGAACAAAATGCAAGAAAGAAATAGCGGGGTGGAAGCCCTCGATGGCCGGAGCCAGAGGATGAAGGATACCTCGACGCCGGCGGTTGGCGGAGGTGCTGGAGTCGTCCTCGACCTCGTTCGCCCTAGCTGAGAAGCTCGCGGCGGAGCTGTCACCTCCGGCAAGACTTGGAGCGCAAGAGAGGCGGAGAGGGGTGGACCAAGGGGACTCAACCGAGGGGAACAAGATTAGGGTTCTTATTTAAAGCGTGGCGAGGCGTGATTTTGGGAGCAAGAGCACGCGCGCATGATGAAGATTTTGCGTGATTTGGGAGCATGGCGTGGCTCAGCGATGATCGGGGAAGAATTCCCAAGAAGGAATCGAGGGGAGAAGACGAAGAGAATAGGCTCGGAAATTGGGCGAAATCGGGCTCAAATCGGGCTGTCAGAAGGTGGCAGGCTTTGGTCGGGGGAGTTGACCGGGGTCAACTCTAGACCGCACCTGGTTGGTCCACGTGGACCAACCAGGAAAAAGCCCCAGAAATTGTTTTATTAAATCATTTAAAAATAGAAATAGGTTGAATTAAATTATGGTTATAAAATAAAAAATGTTTAATTTTTTATGTAGTATTTTATTCTGATTTTTATTTATTTTTATGACTTACATTTTTACAAGTTACCTTTTTAACCCTATATAGGTATATTATCTATATATTTTAGTATTTTATTTTTATTTTGTGTCTTTTAATTTATTTATTTTTGCTTATTATTTTATAAAAACATAAAGTACTTTTATGTACATAAATATATTTTTATTTTATTTTTCTGATATGTTTTGTATATTTAATAGAATACAAGTATTATTTGTATAGGTATATGTATAGGCAGTATACCTATGTATCCTTTATACAAGTATTTTATTTTGTGATTTCTTTGCATTTTTATTCTGATTTTAATGTACATATATATATTATAAGTAATATATACATAATTATAAAAATATAAACATGCAAGAATAATGAATAAAGAATAAATTGAATATTTTAATCTGTACAAGTATACAATGAGGGTCCAAAAGTCAACTTTCAAACCGTAACTCCGCCAAATGCGAAACCACCACCATTGGATAGATTATTTTATTCTATATACAATTAAAGGTGAGTAGGCTGCATTTGGAGTTTTTATTTGTGAGATACAGGTCTGGGAAGTTGGCATTCTGGATTTTTATTCAGACCATAACTTGTTATCTGTACATTATTTTTCTGTGAAATCAATTTTGTATTTTTCTTTATTTTATTATCTACAACTTTCATGTACAAAGTTTCTTTATTTGATGTATAAAAAGTGGAACCAAAAATAGGTCCCAAAAAGAATAAAGAATGAATAAAATGTATAGGTATTTTATCTGTGTTCCTGACCTTATCTCCCCCTACTTTATTCCTTGTCGACCTATTCATCAAGATGCCTAGGTCTCGGGGGTTTAGGTCATAAAATATTTACAATATTTTATTCTTTTTCTTTTCTTTATTGATTCTATAATTTTGGCCTTAATTACAGTATTTTATACACTATTTAGATGCACATGCATGAATGCTAAGATGATGATTTTAATGCTATTTACAGGCATTTGCTAGGGTTTTTGGTGCCAAAATGATAGAATAAAGATGATGAAATGTGGATTCATCAAGTATGCATGAGAATCTGAGAGGGTTTTGGGGCCTTAAACTGCTGTGTGTCTGCTGCTATGTTCATACAGTACGCATGAAACTTATAGGCTGAATATATGCATGTTTGGAATATGTAATGCCCTCATAATGAACTTCTTATCGTTGAACTTTAAAGATTATATGTTGCTTGAATTGGTGAAGGTGAATCCCATGAAGTTGGGTGAGAAATTGAAAGGAATAAGATGCCTTAAAAGGCTATGTGTGCTGCTGTGCATATAACAGTGCACACACATTTTCTACTACTGTTGTGTGATGAATTTTGAAAAGGTAGAGTCCCTCTCAAGACCCATCTTAGAGTTGTGCCTTAGTCCTTTATTGATACTTATGAAGGTGGGCTCGAGTTCCATGATATTGATTAATAAATTGGGGATAAACTAAATGATAAACTTTGCTAATTGTGTGGTGCATTCATAGTTCCATGTGACTGAACGTGTGTTGAAATTGGGAATGTAGAAATAAAGAGACCAAGTGTTGGGTTTTGTGAGTTATAGACTGATATATATATATATATATATGGGACCACACATAAAAATAAGACCTTATGGAACTTGCATTTTTGGCATGATTGGCTCATATTGTGGGCTGTGGTATTGACTTAAGAAGAGTTCAGTAATACATGTAGTACACCACAAGTAGTGCAAAATGTCATGTGGTGTGTGCACACTAATGAGTACCTGTGAGTTGGGTCAAGTTCCTTGGTGTCCCTTGTATAAGACTTACCATCTGACTCTAAGTAAGGTAAGGAGTTTAACTCCTCCAATCTATGAACTGATTTCTTGTTGCCTTAAAGTAAAAATCTTTAAGTAGCTAGATCTTGTATGTGTTGTGAATCTTGGAGAAATAGGAAAGAAAAATGTTACAAGTCTGGTAGTCAAAGATCCTAGGATGCGATGTTCATCAGTGAAAGATGAAAGAGAGATTAATAATAGGTCTGTATCCCTGACCTTCGATCAGTTGAGGTTCTTGTAAGAACAAGTTCGAGTTTAGGACCGATAACTTGTAGATGTGAAATAATTCAAAGGAATCATAGACACTGAGAGTGAAAAATGAAAATAAAAGAAATGGTGATGTCACATATGGCCAGTCGTGCAGATTCATACTCCGACTGTGCGAGGGCGCGGTGACCCTCACCTGAGCAGGAGATGAGGTCGCTCAGGCTTGGGTAGCGGACACTGAGAGCATGGGTCTAGGATCCCAGTCTTTTCACGTGTTTTCTTCGAGCCGGCTCGGTTTTTACGCTTCGTTGGGATCCACGAGTTGTCTAGACCATTCCGCTGACCTGTTGGTTTTTCTTTGAGAGCCTAGGTTGGGGGTTCTCTGCAGTTAGTTACGAGCTCGTCTGGTTTTTACTTAGCTTTTCTCCTTCGGGAGTTGAGCAACGAGAGAGGAAGTCGGGTCCGGCAGGCTTACCTCTTCTCTTTCCTGCCTCCAGTGGCGTAGTAGTAGTACTACCACTGCCTTTCCTTTGGACCACACTTCCACTGGGATTGGCGAGAGCAGACGAATCCCTTCGGGTGTTTCCTCACCGCTATAATTATTACTCTTCCATCAGGTTGTGCTCTGGTGATGGGATTGTGATTAACAGACTTGTGACATTTCACCAATTGCCCAGTTAGGATGAAGTTTCATCAGTTGACATTGATGTCTCATTTGTACCTTTCTGCCATGTCGTGCATTGGTGATGGGGTAGTGGTTAACAAACACTAATGAATTAATTATTACTCTTCCACCATGTCGTGCACTGGTGATGGAGTAGTGGGTAACAGACACTAAACACTTCATCAATACCTTTCCGCCAGGTTTATGACCTTGTGATGGGGTACGAGATATGTGATCTTTAGATTCTTCCACTACGAGACTAATGACGACAGTACCGTTAGTCGAGACTAACGAGGTGTGAATGTTGAGAGAGAGTTGTGAGTACACGTACACCTTCGGGAGCGAGCTATCATATGTGTCGACCGAGGATCAATGTGAGTTGAGAGAACGAGCTAGAAGGAGTGTTGGAAACTTAGTTAGGATGCAAGACACCATCGCATGACTACGGAGGCACCCCAACCCTGAGGCGTACACCATATCTCAGAGTCATAGTGTGAGGTTCAACCTGGACTTTGAAGTCCTACCCGGATATCGAGGTCCTAACCGGACCAAGACCACAGACTTACTTCTAGGCTTGGGTTGTTGTTGGTTAGTTCCATTGATCGAGGGAGACACAGTGTGGTAGTGAGCGAGTGTGTTCTTGTTAGACTTCAGAAAGCAAGTAAATAATTTAAAAGAATCAATTGACCCACTTTTACTTGCTAGCTTCTTTTGTCCACTGCAGTTACCTTACTGTTTTTCTAGCTGTTGTAGTCTGTTCTTACTACTTTTCTTAGTAGAACCGTGTAGAATTTGTACTTGACAACTTTGTGACAGATACTTGTTTGTCCCTTTTTTTCTACTTGTGACAGGCAAGGGCCCAGCGACCGAGTAGCTGACATAGTTTGGGCTACTGTTGTTTCTTTTGGTGCTACACTTTTAGAGCAGGTATATCCTTTGGAGGTCATTAGACAGTTGTTAGTTGTGTTCTCTTTTGTAGCATGATCTTTGGGGTATTTACATGTATTTTGAATGTTGAGGAACTTCAGCATGTTATAAGAAGGAAATGAAAATGAATGGATATCCTTTTTGTTCAGTTTTGGCGTACTACTACTTCCTCTTTTAGCTTTCTTGTGGTTGCTTGCATTGCCAAAAGTAAATCTTGTGAATGTCATGTTTTAAAAAGCGAAAAATTTCCCTAGGGTTTCGTAACAATGGATTAACTCTAAGCTGATTAAGTAGGTGAATGACGTGTTTGACGGGTAACCTAAGGTCCTCGGGAGGACGGGGTGTTACAAGTTGGTATCAGAGCAGAGTTACCTCGATACACGCATTCACATAACTTAATAGCGAGAGTCATCTGATTTCTCATGAAGCCAAATGGGGAAATTTTTTGACATTCATAAGATTTATGTAACTACAAGTCACCAGAACATTTCATTCGTATAAGTATCCCAAGAGGAGAAATAGTACAACTGATTATTTCCTAAAGTATGCTTAACTATGCTATGATCCGATACATGGAGGATTAGCATGGCACCACGAGTAGCTCATGATCAGCCAGGAGAGATGGCACAGGTATTAGCTGCACTAACTGATCTGCGACAGAGATAGGATCAGATACTTGCCCAGCAGACTGAGATGGTAGAGCGACAGACTGGGATGGAGCTGAGGATGGAGGAGCTGTCTGACTCCTCATACCACCCGTCCAGGGATGAGTCCACTAGAGACGAGCATCTGTTCTCTGAGGAGTTTCCCTAGCATTCCGAGGCAGATATTCTAAGGGAGTCAGGATCCGACAGAGATGAGGTAGGCCAAGGGCCTGCAGCAGGAGTAGGAGTGACAGGGTTGGTTCTTCCCACTGCACCGAGACACCATGACGTCTTCACATCCTACCAGAGAGCGGGAGTACCCAGGTTCCAGGGCACAGGTACGTCTGACGAGGCTGAGCAGTGGCTTAAGACAGTGACGAAGGTGTTCAGGATGATACAGGCACCTCCAGAGTCGTGGTTACCCTTTGCAGAATTCTCACTTACTGGGTTTGCAGAGCGCTGGTGGGAGGCTACTGTGTCCGAGATGGGGCGTCTGCCGACTTGGATAGACTTTGAGACTCACTTCAGACGCCACTTCTTCTCAGGGAAGTGGAAGGAGACACAACGTAGGTTGTTTGCAGAGCTGAGACAGGGCAGGATGACAGCGCGAGAGTACTTCGTGCGCTACACCGAGTTGTCACGTCACACATCTTCTACAACTGCTTTTCCAGATGAGAATCTGGAGAAGTTTGTTCGTGGCATGAGGGAGGACGTTCAGGAGAAGTTGGCAGGGCTAAGACTGACCACCGTTGTTGAGGTTACTGATGCAACAGAGCGGATTGAGGACGTCCGCGAGAGATGTTTTGGGAGTACTTTTAGACCGCCACCAGTACCACCGAGGTCGTCTGGACCTATTCGGCGGCAGTTCCAGCCACAACGGTCAACACGACGCTTTCGTCCGACAGGGACGGTTTCTTCTGTTAGTGTTCGCTTGACCCCCACGACTACTTTGGGAGGAGCACTGGCCAGTAGAGGTTTTGAGGCAACGCGACCATCTGGGTCGCAGAGGTTTGGAGCACAGAGTGTGAGACCCGCGGAGAGTGCCAGTCCATCTTCTACGTCGAGCAGGGTGATCATGTGCTACCAGTGCCAGCAGATGGGACATGTCAGGTCCCAGTGCCCACAGCTACAGACTCCACCACCTCCACCTCCACCTCCACCACGTTCGAGAGTTACCGGGAGGAGCTCCCAGTACAGAGGTCAGCAGAGACCAGCTCAGAGCGCAGCAGGATCCAGTGCCGGATCTGCACGACAGGGACAGATTCACGCAGTTACAACTGAGCAGGCACGGTCCGCGGCCACGGTCGTGAAAGGTATGGTTTCAGTTTCGAGCCATCCTTTTCATTTGTTGTTTGATTCTGGTGCTACCCATTCGTTTCTTGCTGTGAGGCTTCTAGCCACATTGGGTAGGGTCGCGGAGGATGTAGATCCTCCATTTCACATCCGAGGGCCAGGCGGACAGTTGTTCGTGATTTCAGAGATAGTTAGAGGGTTACCAGTGTCCATAGGTGGTCACGAAATGACTGCGGACTGCCTTCTACTACAGCTTGTTGAGTTCGACATGATTTTGAGCATGGATTGGTTGTTTACACATCACTCCCTAGTCGACTATTACAGGAAGACTGTTGTCTTCAGGATCCCCGGCTTGACAGAGTTCACTTTTGAGGGGACATTGCAGGAATCCAGAATGGAGTACATTTCAGTGATGAGAGCACAGCGACTGGTTGATCAGGGATGTGACACTTTTCTGGCCTTTGTTCAGGAGGTTACAGACAGGGAGCGGATGACTCAGGACATTAGAGTTGTGTCAGAGTATCCCGACGTGTTTCCTAAGGAGTTACCAAGACTACCTCCAGTTAGAGAGATCGAGTTCGAGACCTCGTTGCTTCCCAATACGCAACTGATATCTATGGCTCCGTATCGCATGGCACCCGCAGAGCTGAGAGAGCTGAAGGTGCAACTACAGGAGTTGCTTGACTTGGGCTTTGTGAGGCCGAGTACTTCACCTTGGGGCGCTCTTGTACTTTTTGTTCGGAAGAAGGATGGAACCATGCGCTTGTGCATTGACTACAGGCAGCTGAACAAGAGGACGGTGAAGAACCGTTATCCTCTGCCATGCATTGATGATCTATTTGATCAGCTACATGGATCTTCGGTGTTCTCGAAGATCGACCTCCGCTCGGGTTACCATCAGTTGATGATTCGGGAGACAGACATTCCGAAGACAGCCTTTCGAACACGGTATGGCCACTACGAGTTTGTAGTGATGCCATTCGGATTGACGAATGCCCCCGCGGCATTCATGGACATGATGAACAGAGTATTCCGTCCTTACTTGGACAAGTTTGTTGTGGTGTTCATAGATGATGTGTTGATTTATTCGAAGAATGAATGGGACCATGAGAACAACTTGAGAGCAGTGCTTGGTACTTTGAGAGAGCATAGACTGTATGCCAAGTTGAGTAAATGTGAGTTTTGGATACCTCAGGTCTCATTCTTGGGATACGTCATCTCAGGAGCAGGTGTCTCAGTGGACCCCGCGAAAATAGAAGCAGTGATGTCTTAGGAGAAGCCTAAGACAATGACACAGATCCGTAGTTTTCTTGGATTGGCAGGCTATTACAGACGCTTTGTCAGCAACTTTTTACGGATCGTACTCCCCTTGACGCGTTTGACGCAGAAGGGAGTACCTTTTGTTTGGGATAGTTCGTGCGAGCAGGCCTTCAGGACACTGAAGGAGAGACTTACTACAGCTCCGATTCTTGCTCTACCGTCAGGTACACAGGACTACACGGTTTACACAGTTGCGTTAGGTGATGGTTTGGGAGCAGTGCTGATGCAAAGGGGGCATGTAATTGCCTATGCTTCGAGACAGTTGAGACCGCATGAGCGGAATTACCCCACGCACGACCTTGAGTTGGCGGCAGTGGTCTTCGCTCTGAAGACCTGGCGCCACTACTTGTACGGGGTTAACTTTGAGCTCTTCACAGACCATAAGAGTCTGAAGTACATATTTGATCAGAATGAGCTGAACATGAGACAACGCAGATGGTTAGAGCTGCTGAAGGACTACGATTGCACGATCTCTTACCATCCTGGTAAGGGAAATGTGGTTGCAGATGCCCTCAGCAGGAGAGTGCACATGGAGGGTACGATGAATTGGCTATACACTTGGGATTTACTTGCAGCACTGACGGATTGGCATCCGCAGGATAGTACGTCTTCCCCATCTTCGTACCTCCTAGGTACAGCAACCTTTGGGACCGTATAGTGTCAGGTCAGCAGACAGACCCGTGGATTTGTGATAAGCGTCCTGCACCCTTAGTTAATTCGGTCAAATTAATGTCCAAATTAATGTTAATCGTTCGATGCAGTCGGATACGAGAGGCTAGTCAAAAAAACCACTTCTCAATTAATGTTAAGTTAATTTCAAGCGGCAAATTTTTTTTACTTGGTGAAGTCCAAGGTCGAACTTAGGGAGGCAACTATCTCCTTAGATCAAATTTTAGCAAAATCCAAGTGTGAGATTTTCGGGAGGAAAATATTTTTGGTCTTTTTCTATTTTCTATGCTGACACATGCAATCCGCAGGCCAATATAACAATTAATTCAATTAAGATATCGAATGAAGTCCAAAAATTCTAAAAATTGGCCAGATGGTTAATTATGATGAAAATGATGTACCCTAATTTTTTGGATATTTCAGACACTAAATGGATTTACTGGGAATTAAATATGCAGACAGGATGATTTTCAATCTTTAATTTTTAATAAATACCAAACCACAATTTCTTCAAGAACTAAAATTATCCTAGATAGCACAAATGATAAGGAATCCAGGAAAATTGAAAGATCTGAATTTCAATGTGAAATGGATTAATTAAAATCTAAATAAGAAAATCACTCAACAATTTATTTAGGCCTCGATATGTGTGCAAATGACATGAAATTTTTATGGTATGCTAAGAATACTGTCCTTAAGTTACTGTGAATTTTGGATGATTTTTGGAAGCACAGAGAATTAACTACAAATCAAAAGGTGTCACTGGGCAAAATATGTCAAAAATGCACCAATTAATTCATTAATAATTCTACTGAAATTACAAAAATGTGACACGTGGACCAACAGACAAAGGACAAGTTTCTCAACAAAATGCAATTTTTAGAATTGACAAATGATGTAATATGCAACCTAGGGATGCGTGCAAACACAAGGGTATAATTGCAATACAGGAAAATAAAAAATACAATAAGTAAATATGCGGACAGGGACTAAAATGCAATTACCTATAATGATGGGGACTCAAGTGCAATTTCTCCACAGGGCACGTGCTCCTCACGTGGACTCAGCTTCACAGGGACCTTTTTGCAAATATGGAAAGCTCCAGGGGCCTCTGTGTAATTTTTCCAGGCCGCACGCGCTCCTCACGTGGGCGTCCTAGGCTCGGATGGCTGCGGAGGCTCGGGTCGAGGCTCGGGCGATGGTGGAGGTCTGGATTGAGGCTCGGTGTAGCCTCGGGTCGTCCGAGCCTAGGTTTGGGGGCAAGGCTCGGTCTTCGTCGACGTGGCTGGCTGCTGGCCTTTGGATCAAGATCGATCCAAAGGATGGCGGTGATGATGCGTGGCGAGATCAGAATCCGTCAGATCTGGATAGATCTAATGGTGGTCGATGGAGGCTGAAAATGATGACGTGGTGTCCTCCTGAGCGTGGGATCAATGACGATCCTACGGTCGTTGGCAGCTCCGGTGGGCGGGCGACGTGGCTGACTGCGAACCGTTCGATCGAGATGATCGAACGGCCTTTGGGGCTTCTTCCTCGACGACCCTCCGCCTCCTGCGGAGGAGAAGGCGGGGCTCCGACGTTGCTGTCTTTGCTCCGCCCTTCCCTCCCGTCGTCGGTGAAGGTCGATGGCGAGTCGGAGGTATCTCGGAAGATGTGCGGATGGTCGACGAAGCTCCTGGTGACCTCAGGAGTGAGAGAGGGCCGTCGGAGGTTGCTGGCGACGAAGCTCGAAGATGACTCCGGCGAGCTTCCGTTCAATGAGACGCGGGGTACCTGCAAGTGTTAAATATAGAGCCGAAGCTCGTGCGTGTGTTTGTGGAGAGGTTACGGTGATCGAAGAGGCCTAAGGGTGACGGAGGGCGTCTGGAGATGGAGCTCCGGCCAAATGGCGGAGCTGGTGATCGAGGTATTGCGAGGTGCGTCGTCGGAGGTCGTAAAAGCTACCGCGAGGATGGAAGCTTCGACGCGAAGCTTGGCGAGATGGAAAGGAAGCGAGAGGGTGACCGGTGGCGGCGAATAAAATCAGAGAAGATAAAGAAAAATTAAGAAAAAGATCGGAGGGGGGATGGAGGGTTACTTGGGGATCGGAGCTCGGTCTCGAGTTCCAGGGTCGTCGCTCTAGGGATCGGTAGGGTCCCGAGCTCGTGCAGCTACTCGGAGGAGCGGCTGCAACACGGCGGCGGTGCCGTGGATCTCGCCGGAGAAGAAGCCCTTCGTCGCTCACAGAATCGTCGAATTGCTGTCACCAATCGAAAGCTCGGAGCTCAGGGAAGCTCTCTGGAGTGGCGGATGCGGCTGAAGTTGGCCGGTGGTGGCGTATTTATAGGATGGAGTTGGTGGGTTGGATGGTGACGAGGTGAGGTTTGTGGTCGACGTGGGGCGACTCTGGTGGGAGTCGTGGGAAGCGAGGGAGCTGGCGAGGGTGAGGGAGGAATGCTCTCCATCGTAGTGGTGTTGGTGGTCGGAGAGGGTGGATGAGGTGATGCCAAGAATAGGAAGGGGGCGGCTTGTTTCGCAAGGGGAGAGATCGTGGGCGAGTGGCGTCCGGAGGTAGACGACGGAGCTCCACCGTTGGATCTGGTGATCCAACGGTGATGATCGAAGCGGTATGGGACGTGTGTGATTACATCAAGGCGCGTAGATGATGGGCCGTGGTCGCGCCACGTGGAGGGCGCTGGGCGAAGCGCGGGCGAACGGCTTGGATGAGGAGATGGAGAGGATCGAAGGGACGAGGAACGCCAACGGAGAGCGGCTGTGATGGGCTCGATCAGATGGTTCATCTGCCGCCACGTGGCGAGCTCTGGAAGAGGCGCGAGCGGATGGTGCAGATTGAAGGCATGAGATGATCTGACGGCCCAGACAAAGGGGCGTGCGTGGAAAAGACTGAGCCGTTGGATCAAAGAGGAGGATCCAACGGTTGAGGATGCAGGCGGATGAGGCAAGGGGGAGCGGGCCGCGTGGCGCAACCAGAGGGCGCCACGTGGCCTGCTGTGAGTGGCTGGAAGAAGATACATGTGTAGAGAGAAGAGGGGGCCGAATTTGGAAAAACTCAAATAATGAAAGTTGTAGATCTCGATGAGATCTACAAGTTTCATGTTGACCAAAGACGGAGATGAGGTCAAATATGATACATAAACACAAGGATACAAATATACATATATGTAGTATACAAAGTGGCCCCAAAAACCCAACTTTCCCATACAAGCTCCAAATTCAATGAAATTAGTCTCATTTTAAAGGTCTTTTAATGTGTAGTATTTTAAGAGTCAGTAGACCTAATTCGGAGTTTGTATGAGGGCTTTATGTGCATTTTAGTGTACAGGGGTTCTCATGCTTTATTGGCTATTTTACAAAGGGGATTTTTGGTATTCTTCCCTATATGATTAACTAAGGAGTACAAATTATAGAGAAGAGATTATTTTAGTGAATGGGTATTTTACAAGTGATTTTTGGCTTCTTATGCAAATGGACTGCTAACATGTATGAATTATGAATGTATGCAAGAATGCTATTTATGCAATATAAAGGGAAACATGCATCTATTTTCTCGGGAACAAGGCTCTATTTTTGACTTTTGAAGTGATGAATCACAGATTCATCAATTTGCGACAGATACATGCGGGCAGTGAAGGATGAGTTTGACGACTTTGTTATCTCAGAGTCGATTCTGTGGAAGGCAGGTCGGGTAGTGGTTCCCAACGATGAGCAGCTATGTAGAGATATACTTGACGAGGCGCATTGTTTGCATCTTTCCATTCATCCCGGCAGTACGAAGATGTACCACGATCTTCGCAGACATTTCTGGTGGGATGGGATGAAGAGGGACGTAGCTGGGCATGTCAGCAGGTGTTTGACTTGCCAGATGGTGAAGGCCGAGCATAGACGACCACCTGGTTTACTGCAGCCTCTCCCCATTCCTGAGTGGAAGTGGGAGAGCATTTCGGTGGACTTTGTTACGGGATTGCCAAGGACAGCGGGAGGCCACGATTCCATTTGGATCATTGTTGATAGGTTGACGAAGTCAGCCCATTTTATACCTGTCAGCATGACTTATACACCTTCTCAGTTGGCCAGATTGTATATACAACACATTGTGAGGTTACATGGCATACCCCACGAGGTAGTGTCTGACAGAGACTCGAGGTTCACTTCCCATTACTGGCAGCAGTTCATGTCAGCATTACAGACCGAGTTGAAGATGAGTTCAGCATATCACCCTCAGACGGACGGACAGAGCGAGCGTACGATACAGACCTTGGAGGATCTTTTACGCGCCTGTTCTCTAGAGTGGAAGGGATCCTGGAAGGATCATTTACCTCTTGTTGAGTTCAAGTACAACAACAACCATCATTCGAGCATCGGCATGGCGCCATTCGAGGCTCTTTACGGGCGGAGATGCCTTACGCCAATCAGTTGGCGCGAGGTAGGTGATCATGCATTGTATACCGTGGATCTCTTGGAGGAGACCGCGAGGGTTATTGACTTGGTGAGGAGGAAGCTCTTGACGGCACAGAGTCGCCAGAAGAGCTATGCAGATCGACGTCGCTGACACTTGGAGTTTCAGGTTGGAGATTTTGTGTTTCTACGTGTATTTCCCATGAAGGGCATACAACGATTTGGAGTTCGTGGCAAGCTGGTGCCACGCTTTGTTGGGCCATTCGAGATACTTTCACGTGTTGGGAAAGTTGCATACAGATTGGCACTTCCCCCACGTTTGGCGGCTATACATGACATATTCCATGTATCGAATTTGAGGAAGTACGTGCACGATCCTCGGCATATCATCAGCTATGAGAGCCTTGACATAGAGCCAGAGTTGACGTACGAAGAGGAGCCAGTGCAGGTACTTGATTTTGCGGTCAGGAGGCTTCGGAACAAGGAGATTCCCTTGGTCAAGATCCTATGGCGCCGACAGGGTGTTGAGGAGGCGACATGGGAGACCGAAGCAGCTATGCGCGAGAGATACCCACGACTCTTCTCAGGTATTTTCGCAGTTTAGTTTATCATTTCTTTGTTTGGCGAATTATTTCACTTTCTGAGAAAAAACCTTCTTTGAGGTTTTTATGGGTTAAAAACCTTTTGAGGTTTTTATGGCAGACCGACGAACCCAACTTAGAAGTGGAGTCTCGAGGACGAGACTCTCTTTGAGGTTTTTATGGTTGTAACATCCTTAAATTCTAATGACCAAGTAAACCCAAGGTGATGAGCCATTAGTGAGCTTATGCTAAATCTGAGATGTTAAATGTGGCTAAGTAAGATTAGAGACTAAGGTTTGGTAGTCATTTATGGATTTCTATTCATAGGTGGGCCTTGGTTGCAATTAGGAGGAGTGGGTGGGGTTATGTTGCAATTGTTTCACAAGAGAATAACTCCCCATAGGCACCCCTATAAGCCGACTTCGTCATCTCCATCTACCCCACTCCAAAAACCCATAACCGACCACTCCTTCTTCTCCACCTTCTCTCCTTGATTCCCCACCCAAATCTCTACCAAATTTGAGTTTCTTGGGCTCAAATTAAAGCTGGGAGGAAGGAGCTTCTTCTCCACCAAGTACATGTTGAATCCAAGGCCAAGCTCGGATCAAAAATCAAGCATTGAAGGCTGATCAAGTGACTGTTCTTCACCTTGTTCTTAAGCTCGGTTGTGAGGTACAAATATACCCCTCTCTTGCTGCCATTAAGTGGATTTAAACCACCTAAAAACCCAGATCTTTGGTTGAGCATTTGTTTTGGATTTTGGTGGTGATAAAATGGAGTTTTGTGGCTTCTTGTGGACGAAATTTGTGGAGTTTCCAGATCTGTTCATACTTAATAAATCCGAGTTTTTGGCCTGGTTTGGGGGACATTCTTGAGCTATTTTATGGACATTTGATTGCTGTTATATCCTCCATCAATTTGGCTTTAGATCCATGCCTTTAGTTTAGGTTTTAGTGGTGGTTTTGGGGGAGAACTGGCTGTTGTTCATATGGCAGTTCTGTCGAGTTTTCAGAATCTGTGATCTTCTTTGTATTCGTGTTATGCATGATTTTTGGGATGATCTTAAGAACCATTTTCGTGGTTTTGGTTGATGTATGAATATGGGTTATAAAACCCATGAAATCCATGCCTTTAGTTTAGGTTTTAGTGGTGATTTTGGGGGAAAATGGCTGCTGTTCAAAGACAGTTGTGGCTGAGTTTTTAGTTGTCCTCATGAATGTAAGATCCATTAACAAGCATAAATTCGTGGTTTTTAGAACCCCAAATCATTGAGTTCTCCTCATACTTGATATGAGTGATTATATAGTAACCTGACCCCTTAGAGGAAATGGATTTTTAGTTGAATAGTTGATGGTTTTGGACTGATGGTTCACTGTGATAAGTTGCTGTACACGCATGCACTTTCATTACAGAATGTTTGTGATTTTGAGTACCCAATAGCCACGGTTTTGTTATCCCTTAAGCATGAATTTTTTTCGATAAACGATTCAAAGTCATTCATCTTAAGCAATGGTAAAAGTTTAGAGTTTAATACAGACCTACATATAATAGGGGAAACACAGACTATCCCCAATTGCAACAAGATACATCCAGCATAAAGGAGTTCAGGGAAATATAAAGTTATACAAAAGATTGCGTTAATTTTAAACAGACCGGGCAAAAAGCAACCCTCCCTAGTCTGTCGTCGATTGGCACATCGCATCGATCCAGCCTTCTGATTCCACGATATTTTCCGCTAAGTGCGCTTGGAGGATTGCAATCCTGGTGTCACTGTAGAGCCATCCTTCGCTGCACGATATAAGAGTTTGGGGAGAGTTTTATAGAGTTAGTACAAGAACGTATCAGGAGCTGGTCTAAGCATCCAGTATCCAGTAATAGTAGTAGGGTAACATTTAATTCTATTTTGTCCCAACGATGTTAGTCAGGACCAGATATCACCTTCTTGCGTGCCCATTTTGGTCTTGCAGATGATGAATGCTTCTCCGAGTAATTTATTTTTGTCTATCGGTATTTCTTTAAAGATGAGTCTGCATCGACTCTTCCAAAGTTGCCACCATACCGTAATCTTAAAACATAGAGTTCTACCCTTTTTATCCGTGAATTTGAAGCTCTGGTTCCAATACAACATGTTTAGTAATTCGTTGAAGTTTGACTCCATGTCACATAAGTGAAATATATCTCTAATTGTTTGACATTCATCGAAAAGGTGTGTATAGTTTTCTAGCCCATTGTTGCATAGATAGCATCTGTTGACCCATGGTATCTTCCATTTTTCGTAACAATCTTGTGTTGTAATTTTATTGTGTGCCATGAGTATGCATGAGAATCTGAGAGGGTTTTGGGGCCTTAAACTGCTGTGTGTCTGCTGCTATGTTCATACAGTACGCATGAAACTTATAGGCTGAATATATGCATGTTTGGAATATGTAATGCCCTCATAATGAACTTCTTATTGTTGAACTTTAAAGATTATATGTTGCTTGAATTGGTGAAGGTGAATCCCATGAAGTTGGGTGAGAAATTGAAAGGAACAAGATGCCTTAAATGGCTATGTGTGTTGCTGTGCATATAACAGTGCACACACATTTTTTACTACTGTTGTGTGATGAATTTTGAAAAGGTAGAGTCCCTCTCAAGACCCATCTTAGAGTTGTGCCTTAGTCCTTTATTGATACTTAGGAAGGTGGGCTCGAGTTCCATGATATTGATTAATAAATTGGGGATAAACTTAATGATAAACTTTGCTAATTGTGTGGTGCATTCATAGTTCCATGTGACTGAATGTGTGTTGAAATTGGGAATGTAGAAATAAAGAGACCAAGTGTTGGATTTTGTGAGTTATAGACTGATATATATATATATATATATATATATATATATATATATATATATATATGAGACCACACATAAAAATAAGACCTTATGGAACTTGTATTTTTGGCATGATTGGCTCATATTGTGAGTTGTGGTATTGACTTAAGAAGTGTTCAGTAATACATGTAGTAGACCACAAGTAGTACAAAATGTCATGTGGTGTGTGCACACTAATGAGTACCTGTGAGTTGGGTCAAGTTCCTTGGTGTCCCTTGTATAAGACTTACCATTTGACTCTAAGTAAGGTAAGGAGTTTAACTCCTCCAATCTATGAACTGATTTCCTGTTGCCTTAAAGTAAAAATCTTTAAGTAGCTAGATCTTGTATGTGTTGTGAATCTTGGGGAAATAGGAAAGAAAAATGTTACAAGCCTGGTAGTCAAAGATCCTAGGATGCGATGTTCATCAGTGAAAGATGAAAGAGAGATTAATAATAGGTCTGTATCCCTGACCTTCGATCGGTTGAGATTCTTGTAAGAACAAGTTCGGGTTTAGGACCGATAACTTGTAGATGTGAAATAAGTCAAAGGAATCATAGACACTGAGAGTGAAAAATGAAAATAAAAGAAATGGTGATGTCACATATGGCCAGTCGTGCAGATTCATACTCCGACTGTGCGAGGGCGCGGTGACCCTCACCTGAGCAGGAGATGAGGTCGCTCAGGCTTGGGTAGCGGACACTGAGAGCATGGGTCTAGGATCCCAGTCTTTTCACGTGTTTTCTTCGAGCCGGCTCGATTTTTACGCTTCGTTGGGATCCACGAGTTGTCTAGACCATTCCGCTGACCTGTTGGTTTTTCTTTGAGAGCCTAGGTTGGGGGTTCTCTGAAGTTAGTTACGAGCTCGTCTGATTTTTACTTAGCTTTTCTCCTTCGGGAGTTGAGCAGCGAGAGAGGAAGTCGGGTCCGGCAGGCTTACCTCTTCTCTTTCCTGCCTCCAGTGGCGTAGTAGTAGTACTACCACTGCCTTTCCCTTGGACCACACTTCCACTGGGATTGGCGAGAGCAGACGAATCCCTTCGGGGGTTTGCTCACCGCTATAATTATTACTCTTCCATCAGGTTGTGCTCTGGTGATGGGATTGTGATTAACAGACTTGTGACATTTCACCAATTGCCCAGTTAGGACGAAGTTTCATCAGTAGACATTGATGTCCCATTTGTACCTTTCCGCCATGTCGTGCACTGGTGATGGGGTAGTGGTTAACAAACACTGATGAATTAATTATTACTCTTCCACCATGTCGTGCACTGGTGATGGAGTAGTGGGTAACAGACACTAAACACTTCATCAATACCTTTCCGCCAGGTTTATGACCTCGTGATGGGGTACGAGATATGTGATCTTTAGATTCTTCCACTACGAGACTAATGACGACAGTACCGTTAGTCGAGACTAACGAGGTGTGAATGTTGAGAGAGAGAGAGAGTTTTGTGTACACGTACACCTTCGGGAGCGAGCTATCATATGTCTCGACCGAGGATCAATGTGAGTTGAGAGAACAAGCTAGAAGGAGTGTTGGGAACTTAGTTAGGATGCAAGACACCATCGCATGCCTACGGAAGCACCCCAACCCTGAGGCGTACACCATACCTCAGAGTCATAGTGTGAAGTTCAACCTGGACTTTGAAGTCCTACCCGGATATCAAGGTCCTAACCGGACCAAGACCACAAACTTACTTCTAGGCTTGGGTTGTTGTTGGTTAGTTCCATTGATCGAGGGAGACACAGTGTGGTAGTGAGCGAGTGTGTTCTTGTTAGACTTCAGAAAGTAAGTAAATAATTTAAAAGAATCAATTAACCCACTTTTACTTGCTAGCTTCTTTTGTCCACTGCAGTTACCTTACTGTTTTTCCAGCTGTTCTAGTCTGTTCTTACTACTTTTCTTAGTAGAATCGTGTAGAATTTGTACTTGACAACTTTGTGACAGATACTTGTTTGTCCCTTTTTTTCTACTTGTGGCAGGCAAGGGCCCAATGACCGAGTAGCTGACGTAGTTTGGGCTATTGTTGTTTCTTTTGGTGCTACAATTTCAGAGCAGGTATATCCTTTTGGAGGTCATTAGACAGTTGTTAGTTGTGTTCTCTTTTGTAGCCTGATCTTTGGGGTATTTACATGTATTTTGAATGTTGTGGAACTTCAGCATGTTATATGAAGGAAACGAAAATGAATGGATATCCTTTTTGTTCAGTTCTGGTGTACTACTACTTCCGCTTTTAGCTTTCTTGTGGTTGCTTGCATAGCCAAAATTAAATCCTGTGAATGTCATGTTTTAAAATGCGAAAAATTTCCTCAGGGTTTCGTAACAATGGATTAACTCTAAGCTGATTAAGTAGGTGAATGACGTGTTTGACGGGTAACCTAAGGTCTTCGGGAGGACGGGGTGTTACACCCCCCATACCACTATCGTACGTATTCTATCGAGCATGCTTGTACACACTTGTAGTCATTACCTATAATGCTTCCATGCCCAGGACCGCCATGCATCACTACCGATACTGTGTACCTTCATGCATATGCCTATGTGACCGTACCATATTGCTCCTTAATGCTTATTTCTTCGCTGCATATCACCTTGCTATGCTCGCGTACGTACACTGCGTGCGCCCATTGCCGTATCTTGCATTGTTGTCTGTACTCGTTATACTCATAGTGCTACAAGCTCCACGACACTCTACTACCGAGCCAATGCCCTCTATGTTGCTTCTCCATTGCCACGTATGGTTGAGTTTCCAAGGCTCCGAGGGATAACATATGTGCTACCTACTCACTCTAGACTCCCCTTGAAGTCAGCTCCGTTGATCATGACCGTGCATCCACTACTGTGTCTATACGAGCATTCTCGATCACATAATTTGGGGTCGTGACAATAACCAAAATATATGTTACTTGACATATAAAGTACAAAATATATTGTAACATTGATAATGTAAAACAAAAACTTGAAGTATATTATATTAAATATATGTAAAAAGTATTTTTTAATAAATTTTTATATTTGTGGGTCATGTTGAGTCGGGATGGATTTTGTGGCTCATGTCCACGAACAACCTATTTGACGGATAGGTCGGACCAGGCTGGCCATTCATGAAGTTTCTTAACCTAAGCCTGACTCATGAGCATGCTTGTCAGACGAGCCCTCAACCCGCTGATCAGATCTATTTGTTCTAATGTAGATGGTCAAAACTCAAATCATTATACCCATCCTCTAATATTTTAGTTGAGGCATAAGTGAATGTATACAAGATTGAGCATTACATCAAGCTAGTATGATTCCAATATGTGACCTGATTAGGGAATGAAATCAATCTCATATGGATACAAATATATGAGTAATTATGTTTTTATTTTTTTATTAATTTTAAAACATGTATACGATTGAGGATACATACATCGACTAGTATGGGAAAATATGTTAGAATATCATTAGAAACAAATATGAATATAAAACGCATAGGAACCTGATAAACTGATAACAAAAATAGATTACAGATTAACTTAAATATACATGTTCGAGATGAAATACCATAGATATACTAAATATATTCATTTCATAAAAAACTCTATTAAAAATCCGAATGGAACCATAATATTTTGTTACACATGATTGTAATTAAATCTAGAACTATATGATATATTAAATTGATATAATACACATAGGAATGTCAAAATCAATATAAAATGAATATGACAACGGATCATATATAAACATATCCATATTCATTTTCGTCTCTAGACCCGACCCATAAACTATGGCTAAAACTTTATCATATTCATTATATGTATCGTCCCATGCTAAGATCCTCATATCTAATTGGACCCATCCACAACCACCCGGTAGCAAATCCCTCCAACTTATAATCCGCGGTCACACCTAATGAGCAGTAGATGCAAGAGTATGTTTGAGGTATTACACCATTACATAGGTTTCTTAGATCTCACAAAACATAGGTTTGATCCCTACCCATTTTCCCGTACTTTTGAAGTATAAAAAAAGTCCAATCTCATATATTTTTATATTCAATATAATACCTTTTTTGTTTATATTATAAACCTTATAATAGCTGGAACTTCTCCACGATGTGACCTTTGAACAATTTAACATTCGACGACCAATACTTTTATTTTTAAAATAAGTTTGCATACAGTATTGTTTATAGATATATACATGTCAAAATGGTTGACATAGTCAATATTTTTGTTGACGGTTAAGTATATATGGATTGGATTATCTTCCAACTCAATCCAACGGCTTGTGATGGATTTAATCAAATTCCTGTCCGTTTCAATCCTTAGAAAAATGAGAAGTGACCGGTCACAAATCCATAGCTGTGAAAATTGATTACTGTTTACAACTCAATTGTCCACACACAATTTACACGGCTGAAATCTCAAAAAAAATCGATAGATAACTGACCTCGAGATGTTTCCGAGTAATCTTGGCCATCTAAGATCATTTGGATGGTTGAGATTATCAAGATCAACAAAATCCGATCTCTAGTTATCTAAATCTTTTCTTTCTTGTTTATTCTTTATCAATGAAATCATACATATGCACTGGAGATATGATTTTTGATTAAATGCAGAGAACATAATATTTAGGATATTTTACAGTTGCGCCCCTTCGAGATTCTATAGTTATGCTTCTATCTTTTTTGCAATATTACTTGTGCTTCTACCTTTTTCGCTATGTTAATACTTACACCCTTATGTTAGTTGGCCGTGTATTCAAGAAACAATACCATGATTTGTAATAAACCGAGTCTAGTTAAGAAAAAATCTATTACATATGCGTCCCTCTATACATGACCTCATATCTCTCTAAGTAAAGATCAAACATGAACAATTATAAGCACGAGCATGGCAACCATTTTAGAGATGTAGATACATCCACACGTCATCATGGTTTGGACCATATGGCGGCCTCGAGCACGACACCGGTGGTGGATGCATTATTGTTCCAGAGGTGGTAATGTGTGTTGGGACTAGGCAGAGATGGCGGGGATGGGGATCGAGGGCAAGGCATAGCGGAGGTGACAAAAGAGGGGATTGGGAATCGGGTTAGGAAGAGGTGGTTGGCATCCGTGAGGGGGACCGAGAGGGACTGGGTAGATATGGTTGGCAGTAGGGATGGGGGGTCGGGGAGTGAAAAATCTATGATTATTCACTCTGAAAGATGAAAATAGAACTTTGATATCAAGTAATTAATTGCATTTCTTCATCTATATTGCATTATTATCATTCATACACTTGTAAATAATATTCATATTTTAGCATGCATAATTGCATTAAATGAAGAAGCCAAATTCTCTTGTAAAATATCATGTGTATAATACCGTAATTTCCCATATTTTAATTTATTTTTCACTAACTCAAAATCAAATAAAAAATCAATTCTATACTGTATATATCACTAGCACTGATAAAAGAAATATACAAAAAATACTAACTTGTAAATTTGTCCAATAAAATACAATCCCTAGTTTCGAGACTGAAAGCCGTAAAAGTGAATATCTCTCTCTTACAGCCTCCTATGAACCCCTACTCACTTTTGAACTAATACGCATTCAATTATCTACAAAACAAGATAAAATTCAAAAGAATCGGAGTTCGTACGCGAAACTTGGATTTTTGGAGCCTTATTGTATATTGTACATATTAACTATTTTGACCTTATTATTTTATGTACAAAAATAATACTTTTGATTTATTTCTTTTTTATTTATATTTTAATGAAATGTATAAAAATATAAATAAAATTTGAATAAAAAATCGAAGAAAATAAACTTCTCTAAATATGTATATAGAGTTTGTATATATATACTTGACACTAACATTTTATGTACAAATTTAAATCGTTTTGATTTCTTTCCTCTTCCATTGATTTCTTTATTATATATTTTAATAAATTTCATAATTACAAATAAATAAGTTATTTTACCATTGAAAATAAGGCAAAGTGACTTTGTATATATTGCAAATATTGTTCTTTCCTCCTTTTTTCTTTTGCTTTTTCTTATTTACAAAAAATCTCCAAAAAAATATATATTTATGTTTTACTTTATTTCTTAGTATTTTAGATTTTGTATTTTGTAAATATATTTTAACAAAAATCCAAAAAATATAAAAGCTGTGAAATTTGCATTTTAATTGTTTAAAATACATTACAAAAATATTTTGGTGTACATATTTTTATTTTGCATTTGAGGTCTACATGAAAAATGTAGATCACATCTGGATCTACATTATTCATCTTGAATTTTTCTATTTTCTTTTTTATTTTTTCTTTTATTATTTTAAGTACCCTAATTAATTTTTTTATTTTATTTTATTTATTTTACTCATTCTCCACTCCACCCATCCAAGCCACCCTCTTTACCTCTTTTCTAAATCCTCCTTGTTTTTCCTTTTATTCTCTTCTCCTTCTTCATTTCTCTTTTATCTTCCATTAGCAAGCCTTTACCTCAGGCTTCGAGCATGCTTCGGTGACAACGAGAGCCTCATGTTCGACAATGACAATGAGGGTGACTTCTCATTGGCGAGATCCAAAGGAACACCCATTCCCTTTGCTACACCTTCACTCGAAGCTTATCGAGCCGCAAGATCCACTCGCTGGATCTTTTAAGGAGACGATTGGAGCTGGACCAATGCGCTCTATCCTTCCTCCAACGACCCAGATGAATCCACGATTCATCATCTCAATATCTTGATCTTAGCAAAAATACATGAGTAAAATCCCAAATAAATGTATATAAAATCAATAAATTAACAAAATGACTCTTGTAAATAAAACACACAAATTAGCATATATTAGATTGTATAAAATAAATTAACAATAAAAAGCCACAAAATAAAGGAGTTTTTCACCTGTAAATAGCTCAAAACTTCATGTATTTTTAATAATTTCATTTCAACTCCTTTTTAGCTAATTCTTTCTCTAACTTGTTCATATATATATATATAAATACAAAAAATACAAAACAAATTGGGTAAACTTGGTTAGTTTCTTTGATTTAGTTCTTATTTTAGATTTGGATTTTTGCACATTTTAATAAAACTTTAATCAAATAAAATAAATGAAAAAAAAAATAAAATAAAAAGAGTTAAATATGTACATAAAATAATAGGTTAAAATTGGGTAAAATACACAATTTACAAAAGAGGACCAAAACCCAACTTTCACATATAAGCTCTGATTCACTTGAACTTGATCTTATTTTGAGGGTAATTGAATGCACATTAGTTCAAAAGTGAGTAGGATTATATCGGGCACTGTATGAGAAAGATATCAATGTTTTAATCCAGGAATTCTCGAATTAGGATTTGGGTTTATTTGTACATTATTTTTGTTAATGATTTTTCAGGTGATTTGAAGTTAGCATGAATTAGTTAAAAATCGGGAAGTTAGCCTATTTTACAGGTTAGTTGGGCTAGAAATCTTGGCTCCTCATTTTATGTAGTTATGAATGATAAAATGCAATTATTATTATTATTCATACATACATGGATGTTGATTATGCAAGATAATGGATAAAATGCCTATGAATCTTAGGGAGCTGAGCTTAATTAATCACTTTTAGAGTGATGAATATGCGATTCATCAGAGGGCATACATGTAATATTCAAAAATCGATTAAGCTCCTTTGTAAATTTCCCAAGCATGGCACGTGAGGTATGCGTGCTTGGGAGGGACCTGATTGTAATTATTGAAAATTGGCAGGTTGCCATGCAAAATACCCATCCTGAACGTGCATGGCACACGCGCGGGCTAGGCTCAGGAGGCGGGAGAGGGTCAGTGCAGGTTCGGAGGAAACGTGGTGTGGCCTCCGTGCTTCGTCCTTGCTTTGGTTCCACCGAAGCTCTTGGAGCAGGATTGAGGCTGGCGCATGATGTGGGTCGTCCGATCATGATGATCAAACAGTACATGTAACATTTGGCTCTATCTGCTTCTTCCTATAGCACGGTGGTGAATGCAGGGCTCTGACGAGCCCCCTGGAACTCCGCCGCCATCGATCTGAAGCATGGATGGTCGAGGAATCTCACGGGAAGGGTGGCGAAGATATTGATCGGGGGAGGGAACTACACAGCAGCCTGAAGCAACACTCCCTCATTGCATGGAGTTTCTGGAACGGAGAAAATTAGGAAGCTCTGACTAATGAAGACTTGACCTGCAGGGGTTTTAGATGGATAATAGCCGAAGCGATGTGGAGTTGAATGACATGCGTCGGGGTGGAGAAGAGGGTGCCCATGGTGTGATCTCCTCCGCCTCCAGTGGAGGAGATGGCCTGAAGATAAAGGGGTTTGCAAAATAAGAAGAGGTTGGTCAGATCGGGTGGGCGAGGATGAATGAAGTGCGGCGAAGGTGGTGGTGCGGCGAGCGGACGATGGGACGAAGTGTGTGTGGCTAAAAAATTAGGAGAAAATCAAAGAAAAAGAAGGAAGAGCGGGTACATGGTCGGAGGAGGTTGCCGGTGGAGGTTGCAGCCTGGACGGAGCTCCGAAGGTGCTTGAGATATTTGCACGTCATGCTCGACTGGGGCATGGTGCTCGATTAGTTATCGGTGAGGCGTTGCGACATGGCCTGGGCCATGAGTTGACATCTTAGCATAGAGGGGTCATTGGCCTTCGATCATCCCCCCTTCTATCAGGTGAGGAAGGATAAGGCCTTTATCCAGGCCTTTGAATGGTGGACGAGGGTGTTCGACGGCGGAGCGGGTGTATTTAAAGGGTAGAGGACCGACCGTTGTAGTGAGTAGCCAGTGACTTTGTAACAACCGAATGGAGGGCTCCAGAGAGAGGTAGTGGGTGATGATAGCCACACGAAGAACGTGGGAGTTATGGATTAATGGGGGTGGTTTTGATGAGTGGTGAGGTGGCTCGGACTGGGTTCTAGAAAAGGAAGGGGAGTGGTGCTCAATGAGGGAATCATGGGAAAGAGAAGGGCATTAGAGTAAGCAGAGTTGGAGCCGTTGGATCTTGCGATCTAACGACCTAGATGGAGGCACGGGGCAGCGGCTTGGATTGAATCAGAGACCTCTGATCCAAGGGTGGAGAGAGAAGCATAGACGAGCGGTTGAGATGGAAGGGGGCATGAGGATCAAATGACTCAGGAGAGGTTCGAGTTGCGCAAGGGGGAATGGGACTCTTGATGGCTTCAGAGAGGGCCATGTGGCCCAATAAACTTACTCAGAAAAAGAAAAAGAAGGAGAAATTCAAACAGAAATAGAAGTAAGCAAAATTAGGAAAAAATCAAAACATGAAAGTTGTAGATCTCGAGGAGATCCACAAGTTTCATGTTGTACAAAAAGCTAAGAGAAATAAAATATATAAAGCAAAAAATTTGAGAGTATTTTTAATGAATAAAAACACAACATTCTTATTCTTTTGTATTTTGTATTTTTAATTTATTTTAAAAATCCCAAAATAAATGTTATATATATACAATACTTAATCTATTTTTAGTACTTTTAATAGGAATAAAAAAAGAAAAATAAAAGGGGTTAATATAATATTATAATTAGGGTTATTTACAAAAAGTGGGTCAGTTGTTGATTAAGAAGAATTATGGGTGATTTTTATTGAATTGTTCATGCTCAAAGGATAACAAAGGAATATAGTGATGATAAATCAAAGATTCATCACCAGGGTCAATTGTGAAATTGAGGATACCGAACTTACTCATGTTCGGATAAATGAAGACTCCTCTTTAAACATCCTCCCAAAGTTCGTTTTGACCAAGTCAAACTCGGGCCGCTCAAAAAGACTAGAGTGATCGTTCAACTGCTTAATCGATCCACTACAAGATCAAGATGAATTGTTTCTGTAATCATGAACATCCAAGGTGTCAAACATAGAGTGGAATTTATTGTCCTCGGTATTGAGCACCTAGGAGAGTTGATAGAGTCTCTGATCATTTTGGGAAATCTATTCTTAGCCTCCACTAAAGAAAATATTAATTGTGAGACTTAGGACGTGAAATTTCCAATCAAGAACCAAAATGATCAAATTCTCGAGAACACGCCCAACCCTAAGATAATTGAACAAACTACCAACAACTGTGAGCAAGAAAAACATCAATCCCTTTACATGATCAAACATCTCCTTAGGAACTACCAACTAAAGACATGAGCGTAGGAGAGACACCTAAGAAGCAGACTTTCAAGCTGACCAATGCTGCCACCAAAGTGAATGATCCCAACTTACCCATATCCAATTTACCAAATACATACACAATTATTTCGGACTTCCTTGATAATTATTGTGATTCGACACCTGAGCATACAAAGCATGAGCTGGCTTAGAACACTAGCACGTATCCAAGATGTGTACATACCTTAGAGGAAATGCTCAATAAACAACCTGATTCATCTGACGATGAACTGGAAAACACCATATCTAGATCGCCAAGCAAACCAAATGGAATGGCCAGCACCTTAGGGTTTACATCCTCTAGTCTGGTTGCTCATGGAGGGAGAGAAGCACTCTAACCTTCCTCATCTCCTTACTTTAGAATATAGAAAGCCAACTAAGTATGTAATTTAAACATGGATCTTTTTTAGTATTCCTCTCCAGGTTCCGATAGACGGACTAGAGTAATCAGATATGACCAGTTAGACACCTCTTCACCCGAGTATTTATCATTCGAGGCAGAATTGGATAACCAAGTGAGTGGGCATATTTTAAGTGAACTGAAGAACAAAAATAATTGGATAGCCCCTGTCGAACATTACCATTTTTCTAAGGATGACTCAGACGATGACTGGGAATCTTCTTCTTCACATTACCCACATCCACATTACCTCCTACCTCACTCCCGCAAAAAGGTTTGTCGAAAACCTCCTTGATCCTCTGTACATTCTCCCCGATCCCATTGGTTCCCTTGTACGTCTTCTTTACTTAGGAAAAGTCCTACGTATAGGGGGGGGGGATCGAAGCCCGTCCTATGTATACTCGTCATCTCTCTTCTCTCCCTTGACCACCCCATTTTTGTTATCTTCTATACTTAGGCTGACCAGAGCCTAAATATAAGGGGGGCAACCAACTTCCACTCCACTCCTTTATTCTTTTGCACCCTTTTATACTTAGCATATGATAAGTATAGGAAATGTGAGTTGCATTGGTGTACACACTCTATATTGCATTGTACGATATTATATTGTGTTTTCTGTATAAAATACAAACTTCATACGGAGATATCAGGGAACTCTTGTAACTCTTGTAAAATATGTAAAGCATGTACAATATGTAAAATACTTGTAAATATGTACAATCCTTGTAAAACTCTTGTAAAAAAATAAAAAAATCATAAAATAAAAAATGGAAAACTTCATCCATTTTTTGCATCTCATGCATCTGCACTTCAATCAGCATACCATGCATATGCATTGGTAAAAGGTCATTGGATTCTAAATCGAGTTGTGAGCAGAAACTGAGAGTGGTCTTGACTTCGCCTTAATCCACATAATTCTCAGCGGGACTTCATCGAGAAGTAGGATTTTAGAAGCTTCAGGTCCTAGACTAAATATATGAGTTCTGCATGACAATGTTCAGACTTCGACTCTCAGTGTCTAAACTGATTGTCTCACTTTGATGTACGACTCTTGAATGGAGAATTAATATAGATTCTAATACTACACACTTAGCTCAACTCAACAGGGCATTTGGAAGACTGTGTGGTTCATTATCTAGAAGCGTGGACATCTAAAGACCGTAGTACGAATTGAAATAAAATATTCAAATGAGGAATAGTCTGCTAATACTTAGCCATTCAATCGAGACGATGGCCAATGCAACCATCTCACATTGTTGTTCACTCTTTCACCTGAAAAAGTACCCTAAATAAATGGGTAAAAAATCAAAGAAAAAATAAAAATCCTAAAAAATAAATGCAGTGCAAAAATTTCAAACCCTAATTTCTCGACCATAATGTTCCATTGCATGCATATAGAAGACTTTACTACATTGACCAAGCTTCAAATAGGAGACCTTGCTACATTGTTAGGCTCTAATTTCTTCCCTCTTTCTCCTTTTGATAGTACTAACGGTACTTAAATATAGAAGGAAATACCTTATTCCATGAGTACGAGTTACTGGAGAAGAGGATTGCATGGTAGTTCAACATTTCGAATGGGAAGAGCTAACACCCGTCATACACAAGAGACCATTGTTCAATGTTCACGGAGTATGCTTTGGCATGGGGTGAATCTAAGAAGACTTCTATGCCAAACTTGTACAATCACTTTTCATGATCTTGGTATGGAACCCAATCTCATTTTACCTCTTCATTCTTTAGTTACTTGGGATGAGTAAGGTCTAAGTATATGGGGTTGATAAATATGAGATCCGTCACTCTAATTAGTTGAAAATAGAGCTTCGTCTTAGTATTTAGATGCATTTAGGTATTTATAACTCATAATTAGCAATCACCCACTTGTAAATAATTTGCATAAATTAATATTTCATAATGCATTCATATTAACTTGGGTATATTTAATCTAACTTTACACATTTTTTAATTAATTCATACTAACTCTGATTGACATGAAACTAACTCCATTGTGTACATATCACTAATATCAATCAATAAAAAATCCTAAAAAATATTAACATATATATATGTGAGATAATCTCAAACCATAATTTTAGGATAAAAACCGTAAAAGCTGTCATCTCTCACATACAATGTCAAATTCCACTCACCTTGGAATTAATATACACTTTATTATCCCAAAGAAAGATCAAATCCGAAAGAATCAGAGTTCATACGTGAAACTTGATTTTTGAGGTCAAATTGTATATTGTACATATTTGCTAAACTTTGACTTATTATTTCATTAACATGTTTGATTCTTTTTTATTTATTTAATTTTCATTTCTTTGCTTTATCTCATGACAATCATCATCTTGATGAACCAAGCAATGTGTCTCCCAACTAATGCAACTGTTCGGATCACGATCATCTAAGTTTCTATGAGGGGCCCCAAGTGTGCAATGCCCTTTCCTTGACAGCGTCAACTCCAACTAGCCACATGCTATAAGAACACCATAGTGGCAAAGCACATTCTTGTAGGAAACTCACAACCACATGAGATAACTAATGTTCATGAAACGACTCATGATATGGATCCGATTATCAACCCATGATCTTGAAATGTTCATATCTCTCTCGCAGTGATTTAGATTTCGATGTTCTTGGACTCTTCAGAAAGTCTCAACCACTTCAATGCAATGAAGTGGTCATTTGACTGATTTGAATGCCATACCATAAATGAATTTCCAAAATAAGGGGTCTCCTGGATATGGCTTGAATGCAGTCAAGCATGCGAGAAATTCCTATATCGTCTATTGTTAAATATATGACAAAGATATTATTCATTGTAAAATTATTCTTTATACTCGAAATTTAAAAGCGACTAATGTTGTATCTGTTATTATGCTATTAGTTACGATGAATATATCAACGCCTATATGTTGCTACTTTTTCAAAGTTTTAGCTAATCGTCACTATTTATGTAGTCCAAAATTTAGCGAGGATTAGTTAAAATTTTGAAAAATAGCAATGACTAAGCATTTCTATATGTGCATATGGCAATGAATGACATTATTCGTTAATTTCAAGTATAAATTCTTTTCCCAACAGATAATATTTTAAAATATATTGAACAACAAATAATATAATAATGGATTTTTTTTAAATGTCACTATAGGAATGTTTGATTGCATTGTAATTTTAGTAAATTAAGTACAATATCTATCCAGAAGCCATTATAGCAACTAAATTAAAGATAATCTGAGAAGTCAAGGTGATAAAATATCGAAACTTCTTGCCACTTCCATCTCTTTACTTCTTTCACATGCCAAAATACGCATTTGACGAAAAAATTATCGTGTTTCCTCCAAAGATATAAAAATGGAAGAGTAGTAAATACAAAGCGATCAAATCCAATTACACAATGGCCCCTCTAGTTTTTGCAATTACACTACCGTCCTTCCAAATTACACTGCGACGAAGATTACAAGGTCTATGTTGTAAATAATTGTTCATGATAGAGGGTTTAAATATGCATTCTCACCATCTAAAAATAAGCGTATCCATTTAAAATTAATAACATTAAAAGAGATGTCTAACCATGTTTCTACTGCTCTTACCTTTTTTTTTTCTGCAATTACACTTATGCCTCTACATTTTCACAAAATTCACCGTATTATCCTTCGATTGTTATACTTTTGCGTTCATATTAAAATTTATTTGATGGTAATATTATAAATTGGAAAAAATGGGGCTGCCCCAACGGGGCTTCCCCTGACTATTTTTCTGCAGATTTTTTATTTTTTTGTAAAATATCACCATGTATATTCATTTGTATATCCCTCCAATATATCATTCGAATTTCGTCAGAAACAAAGACTCCTATGCCCTCCCTTTATTTAGAACAAGTAATTTTAACAGTTTAAACATTGTTGTAATCGACTGTTCTAGATGAAGGGCATATGAGTCTCCATTTCTAACGAAATTCGAATGACATATTGGAAGAATATACAGATAAATATACATGTTGACATTTTAGAAAAAAATAAAAAAATACAGAAAGATGGTGGGGGCAGCCCATTCGCCCCATCAAGCCTTTGTAATGAGAATTTAAGGGCCAAAAAGTAATCGCAAAGAGTTATAGATATAAGTGTCATTGTAAGAATTCTGAAGAACGCATCAGTAATATTTTAAAATATCGATTCTAAAAAAAATTCCCACTTAAATCTTCCAACCCTAGAATCTCATCCAATTATATTATAACCCCTATAATCTTACTTTATCTAACGCACCTGTCCCTTTTCAATGATTATGGGGGTAAATGTCAGGAGGATTAAACGGATCATGATGTGATTTACAAGGAGCATGGAGTAATTTTCAAGGATTACACGGGTTACGGTGCAAAAATAAAAAAGTCAGCAAAATTTACCACATTCCCCTTACAATTCCCCAAGGCTCATTTGTTTTGTTGCATTGACTCCAGTATGATCGGACAAGAGTTCAGGGGTGAACATGTAAAAATCCAAGGAGAAGATCCGTTATTCAGGGGGTCAAACCGGAGTCAAAGCGACCGGCAACTTCAGTTGGACACACTTCTCCTCCCCCCCGCCTTCACGCACAGCTCTCTCCTCCTCGGACACTCCACTCCAGTGAGGCGAGCATGGCCTCCCCGACCCCCGGAAGCCCACGTGGTGCCCTCCCACTCCCCGCGCATTTAAATCCCGCCCCCTTTGGTAAGAGCCCCCGCGAATTCCGGCATTACAGCCCACCACGAAACCCCCCTCCCCCCTCGTCCCTGCCGGCACCCCTTCCTTATTTTCTATCCATCTTTTGACCCCTCCCCTATTATGTTCTTTCCCTTTCTGCAGAACCCCCTTCCCGTATCGCCATGCCCACCAGCTGTTCGATGAAATGCCCCTTCCATCATAATGTCCCGAACCACATCACATTCATCATCCCCCGATAGCTCCGACACCCTCAGCTCCCACTCCCACATGGCCAGCACCGGAAGCAACTCCAACTCCAACGTCGCCCGCCGCGACCTCTCCTTCCCCCTCCCGCCGTTCCCGCCCAACCTCGCGCCCGCCCAGAACCTCTACTCCAACTCCAACGCCTCCCCCTTCCCACCCCCGTCCCACTTCCTCCCTGTCGACTTGTCTGCGAATGGGTCCGGCGGCAATTCGGCTATGAATGTCGGGCAGGGCCGGTCCCACAGGCGTTCGTACAGTGAGATTGTTAGAAGCTACACGCGGCCGACGGATGCCTCTCCCCCGTTTACGCTGTTGTCCGACTTCTGGAGCAATTCGTCTTCTGCTAACAAGAACCTTGACTTTGCCAAGCTGCCCGTGAAGCAGGAACTTGAGTGGAGTCAGCAGGTTGGTGAAGGAACGGATGGGAGGAGATCCGACTCGGATGATGATCTGTGTAGTGCCTTCCTGAATTTCGACACGGCGAGCGTGTCGGACAACTCTGGGATGAAGCAGAAGGTTATCGACGTAGATAGAGAGGGAAATGCGGTGAAAACCAACGGCAATGAGAGCTCGGGCGAAAGTGGCATCAATGAGATCAGGAGTGGTCTGCCCAGCGTTCTTCTTAATAACCAGAATCAGTTGGTAGATATGAAGGTAGATGTTAACATGAGTGCTTTAGGTGGACAGGGCCACCTCGGCGGTGTCCCTCCCCGTCATGTTCGAAGTTCGTCGACGGGCAGTTTGGTCATGAATGCAAACATCACAAACAGCCTGCAACAGCTGCCTTTTGGTGGAGTCCGATCGGTGCAGCAGTCTGGATTTGATTTGCAGAAGGGAGGATCAAACGAGTTCCGTTTGGAATTCGGTCAAGGGGAGTTCACTGCTTCCGAGATGGAGAAGATCATGGGAAATGAAAAACTATCGGAGATTGCCCTGTCTGATCCGAAACGTGTCAAGCGGTTTGTACCTTGATAACCTTTGTGTTTAGCCAACAATTTTACTGAATCTTTCATGGTTTACTTGTACATCATGCTCCCTAATGGATGCTTATTTGTTCACAGAATTTTAGCTAACCGACTGTCAGCTGCTCGTTCTAAGGAAAGAAAGGTGAGATATGTTGTAGAGTTGGAGCGCAAAATGCAGAACCTGATGTCTGAAACTAGCAATTTGACTGCACAACTTACTGTATTACAGGTAATTTGATGCATTATATGTCTTTTCTTGGTTTAGTCGTTGTTTCACGCTTGACTAGTAACGTGTGCCTGCTTGCAGAAAGAGTCTGCTAGTATCTCATCCCACAACAACGAGCTTAAGTTCCGGCTTCAAGCCATGGAGCAGCAAGCTAAGCTAAAAGATGGTATTCTTTTTTCTGTATTTAGATACACATTCTTCATAATGTTGTTCTTTTTTCATGGTCCTGTGTGAAAATTCTTTTTGATGATACCTCACCATTTATGCTCAAATTCAATTTTTAGTTGATGCTGGTTCTAACTTTTCTGTTTCCTTGCTGTATCTAACTGTTTTTAAATCTTTCAGCTGAGAAAATTACACTCCGGAAGTTATCTGATCTCTCAGCAAGTAGGCATTGACCTACTTGTAAAGTTGGTGGCAGTCAGCTCATATATAACTTGTGATGGTGTTCTTCTTCCTTTATATCAGGAAGCTATCTGATTTAGGAAGTTGGACCCATCGGGTTGCAATGGATTCTCGTCACAGCGTGTTTGGTGGTGTAAAACAGGACTGGAATGGTGGTAGAAAGGAATGGAATGGACTTGGAAAGGGAAGGGGATTGAATTTCAATTCCAAGGGCATATTAGGTACACTGGACTGGGAGGTGTTAAGTCCGATCCACCTTTGGATCTCATCAAAATAGGAATAGCGAGAGGAATTAGCTATTTTAATGATTGTTTGGTTGAACTAAAGGATGTAAGAATCAAATGTTAGATTCTTTCATTTTTTGGTTAAAACTACAATCAAGAGAAATGGAATCTAACAAACGTTGAAAAACTATGCTATAGCCGGAAACTAGATAAACTTCTGTCTTGAAGGCACACCATCTCCAAAGGGACACCATCAAATTTTTATACATCTACATTCATATCTACCAGCGAATGTTGGTTACTTGGAAGAACTTTCTGCAGACACCTTGTGATCTCATTGACGCAGCTTTCCCCCTCAGTCTCATTGCTGTTAGTCTTCACTCCACATCCCTCTCCCTCCACGTCAACGACCTTATGCTTCATGTCCGAATTGTTCAATGCGCTCGGCGCAATGGTAACTATTGTTTTCGTGTGGCCAAAAGGTTATTGGGTTGAATTGTGAAAACTCTTGTAAAATGTAAGATAAGTTTGTTTGCGGTAAATCCAAAGGTGGTCCAAGTATTCATTGGGCCCCAAATTCGACATGACTAGAATGCCCCTTTTTATTGCTCTATAATTAACCTTTTTTTAATTGTACACAACAATTAGATGAGGATTTTCAGAATCTTTTCGAAAATCATGCAGGGTGCATTCTTGTGTTATTTACACTTTGAGGTGTTTGTATGTGCTTGACATCAATTAAAATATGGAAAGGGCATTGCTGGTTGCGGAGGGCAGAGAAGGGAAGTTTTCTTTTTCAAAATTTTTACTTTGTAGAATCTGTTTGTGATTTGATAATCCATAATTCCTTGGCAAGGTGCACACATGCATAAAAAATTAGTGGGAGAGTTGGAATTGTCAAACTTCCTAATTTTGTCATGGTGAGTGAACAGTGGATGGAAATGATTAAGGGTTCTTAAGGAGAGAACTTGATGTAATTATATTTCTGTAGGAGTAAAGACTTATCTTATTTCACACAGAAAATGAAAATAGTTTGATTAAGATGATTTTTAGGTGCTTGGTGTGACATGAAATACCTTTGAACATGGAAGGAAAAACCGTGAAACAGTAGCAAGAGCTGTCATGTACCTAGGGGTTGAGTAACATGTTATTTGTAGACACGTGCCAGAGAATTCTTGTCATGTCGATGGATATGTTAGGAGAATGTGCAACCACAAGGAAAAGAACTGGAGAATGAGATTATTTTGGTTAAGACGGCAGTGCACAAAATTAAGATGGCATAATGAGTGAAACAACTGAGGTAGTTTTGCATTTGTAGGTAGGACCTTCCAATGTCTTATTTCTATCATTACATACATTTAATGACGAGCTTATAATTGTGATCTTGCCAACTCGAAAGTTGAAGATAGAATAGGACAATCTTGCTTATTTGGAGCTAAGTTTCAGTTTGGTTTACGAGTAAATGGAGCCAGATAGCCCAACCTTGCTTAATATTGGGAACATTATTGGTATTTGTTGTAAATTTAAAAAGAGGAAATGACAAAGGAAGTGAGTTAAGGTGGATGTCTTGTTTCTATTTACTACTCTACCATGGCTACCAATGCCATTAAAATTGTTTGGCAAGAATTGTGTGGACGTTTCAAATTTCCTTTGATATGCTATTCAAACATATCTCTTATATTGTTATCGATGACAATAATAGCAAGGTGTCACATTTGGAAGGTGGAGTGATTTTAATGGATGGTCTGGCTGTGCAATGTTTGTGAATTGGTTGGTGACGTAGTCGCGAGAATGCCTGGCTAGAATCAGTGGTTGGCACGAATAGTGAGGTGATCGAATGTGGGCCTTTAACTGGTTGTGCATGTGTGTATAGAGGTATACTTATCCATGGAATATATTTAAAAAACGGGTGCAAGAAATGGGCTTCCTAGATGGTCACCAATTTAAAGCTATTTTGTACTAGCATGCTTAACTTTAACATTCCCATGGGATTTGGTGCATTAATGTTGGTATGATCACACATGAAAGCTCTTTTACTGCAAACTTGAAATTTCAATTAAGCTATAATTAATGAAGACGTCACAACACAAAAAAGTTGGGTTATGTAGGGTGTTTTGGGAGCTAAAAATACTTCGAGGTTGCTGAAACCTAAATAAATCATATGTATGTATAATGGGGGGAGGTGAGCTAAGATGTGCATCTTCTTTCGATTTACTACCAATCTTGACTTAGTCCTCTTAAATACATTTAGTAAGATTGGAATGGATAAATCAAATTTCCTTCGATACGTTTCCAAACATATTTCTTGGACTTACAATTTGGAAAGTAATGTTGTTACTGGTGGCAACAACAGAAAGGTGTTATATTTAGGTGTGAAGATTTTATATAGGTGCTTTGGAGGATTCTATGGTTGTGCTGATGGGTACTTGTAAGGATGCCTCACAAGAATCGGTAGGAGTAGGCATGAGTAATGAGGTGATTCAAATGCGGGCCTTTAGCTATTCATGCATGTAAATGTATAGAGGTATATGGAAAAGCCAAAAGGATGGCCCAATTTTGTATTTATCCATGACATATATTTGAAACAGGAGTAACAAACTGGCTTCCCCAATGGTCACCAAACCTAAAGCTATTCCCTATTCAACATTCCGATGGGTTTGGTGCATTAATATTGGTATGATCACATTTAATAGCTCTTTCTTTATAAACTTAATATGTCAACTAAGCCTATAATCAATAGAAGAGATTATAACACACAAAGGTGGGTGTAAAGCGTCTTGGGGCTACAATTACTTTGAGGATGCTGGCTTTTAGCATAGATAAAAGCATATGTCAATATGATAGGGGGTGTGACTTAAGATGGGTATCTTGTTTCTGTTACTACTATATCATGGCTTATCAATGCCGTTAAATTTATCTGGTAAGAATTGAATGGATTCAGTTAAATTTATTTGGTAAGAATTGAATGGATTCAGTCTCCTTTGACATGCTTTCCAAACATGTTTTCTTACTTGTATGTTGGAATGTGATATTGTAAGGTGACTCTAATAACGGGGTGTCCCATTTGGATGGCAGGGGGATATTAATTGATGGTCAGGCAGTGTAGTTACTTGTGAATAGGTTGGTGACAGTAGTCACACTAATACTTTCCAGGAATCAATAGGAGAATGCATGACAGCATGAGTAATGCGGTGATTGAATGTGGGCCTTTAGCTAGTCGTGTGTGTATGGAGATATATTGAAAAAGTTGAAGATGAATACTAAAACTTAATGGTTTACCATGAAATATATTTAAAACTGGAGCAACGAATGGTTTTCATGGTCACCAAACCTAAAGCTACGTCATGCAAGCATGCTTAGTTGAGCCATTCTTGTAGAATCCGATACATTAATGTTGGTATGACCACATATGACAACTCTTTTACTATAGACTTGAAGTTTCAACAAGTATATCAAACAAAGCCTTCTCCCATTTAAGTAGGTCGGCTACATGGATTCTTGCTCAAATCCATGTTGAAAGATCCGATTATTTTTATGTTGGATGTCGGCTACCTAACACACAACTCCCATAGGGAGGGATTTGAATCCTGATCTTTTGGGTGGTGGGCACACTGCACTACCATCTTTCCATTGAAGTGGGTAAGGCACATAATTGGAATATGATATTAATTGAAGTGGATAAGGCATAACTTTTGGGTGGTTTCAATAAGCATATAAGCAATAAAAAAGATCATAACACGAAAACGTTGGGTTATGTAAGGCATTTTGGGGGATTCAAATACTTTAAGGATGATGAATTTTAGCATGCATAAAACATCTGCCAATTTGATGGGGGATGGGGGTTATGTTTCTATTTATACTCTATCATGGCTTATCGATGCAATTAAATTCGGTTGTTTGGAATTGAGTTGATTGATCAAATTTCCGTTGATATGTTATTAAAAAATATCTTGTATACTTGTAGATTGGAATGTGATATTATTATTAGTGATGACAATAGAGGTGTCACATTTGGAACGTGGGGAGATTGCTAAGGGTGATTAGGCGGTGCAATGCTTGTGAATATATGTTGGTGATTGTAGTCGTGACTTGTGAGAATGCCTTGCCATAATTAGTAGTATGTGCAATAAGGTGATCAATTATAGGCTGGGAAAGTATGTAGGCTTTTTGCTAGTCGTGCATGTGTATGTGCGTAATGGTATATGGAAAAGTCGAAGATAGTTGCCGGAATTTAGTACTTACCATGAAATGCATTTTAAGTTGATGTGACAAACATGCATTTCATATGGTCAATAAATCTAAAAATCATTTGTAAAAGCATGCTTAACTTTAGCAAATTGATGGGATTCTGGTGTATTCGCATTGGTATGATTGCATTTGGGAGCTCTATTACCTTAAACTTGAAATTTCGATCAAGACTATAATTGATAAAAAAAGACCACAACACGTAAAAGTTAGATGACGTTGGCCGTTTTTTGGGGATACGAATGCTTCAATGATGCTGATTTTTAGCATGCATAAAAGCATGTACTAATAGGATGGGGGATGTAAAGACTTATCATTATAGGAAATTGTTTTATTATATGTGGATCATAGAACTTGCATGCTAAGAAATGAGAATGAAGTGAATCAATATGGAAGCAAGGATTGCTTGGTCTATATCATTATCTTCTCAAAAAGAAAGAAATGGTCTATCCGATGCCGCCACGTATGATATCTTTGAATAGAATGACAACATCTATATCGTAGGGGAGATCGAATCTTCTTATCACCGTTAAGATTGTTGAGTGCAACAAGATTTGGTATATTGAGATATACCGACAAGTTAGGAGAGAGATATTTTGCACGTCATTGGAAATCTCGTAAATGGTTCCAAATGATGATTTTCTCATGAATTAAGATTCACATATTTTTTAAAACAATTCTTAAGATAGAGTTACACTTTTATTAGGCTTGAATGAGTGTATTTGTGCATTAGTTCCTGTATACATCATATACTGTATATTTATAGCCTGATATCATATTTGGAAAGCAAATAAACATGCAACAAACTCGACTTTAGGTTTAAGAGAAATAGAGGACTATCAATAGCAAATATGTCATGTATCATCAAAAAATAAGGATTTAAAATTCAAAAATATTTCAATGTTGCCTTTATATCAAGCTTTCAACATTAAACTGAAATAGTAGCATGGGGTACATTTTACGGAGTTCATAGCTTCGAACCTTGCATTTGGCAATGTTTCCATATTCCTCGATGGTCTTGATATACCGCATTATATTGTGCAATATTTTGGAAAGGCGAGGTATTGTGGCTATCAACACACTGCACATTCAATATGACATGTTGACCGATTTATTTATGATATTTCAATCCATGACTGAGCATAGAAATAAGTTTTATGGGTCACAAATTCTTTTTGGACCCTTTTCCACTCTCCTCCCTCTTCAAGAAAGAAGGCGCAAGTGAATTATTTTCAACCATGAAACGGAATCCATGGACCTACGTGCATAGGGAATTCTTTATTTTCTTTGAGAAGATATTGGGAATTTTCGACATCAACGCACTTTACTGACATGACTGGTCATAATATAGGTCTTACAAATATAAATACAGTGGTTAGTTGCTCTATTTAAAGCTCAAATGAGTATCATTTCTCTATTAGGAAGGGAATGGCCTGCAAATGGAATGTCCAACTGAGATAGCTAATTATTGAGCTTATTTTGGGACAGGGAAGTGTTTTATGTGAATCTTGACTCCATAATTGTAGTGAGATGCTGCTGTTTCTGCTATCTACAGTTTGCTTTTTGAGAAAACACTTCATTTTCTTTCTTGAGACATCCTATATTGCAAGTTTGCAATATGTAATTTCTGAGAAGGCGTTAAGAAAGGATAAAAGCCCAAGAGGTCTATATGGGAAGTGGCATTCAAATAGAAGTTGATTTATTTCAATTCCCGGAATAATGTCCTTCCATTTTCAATTTATCGAATATTGATTCAGTTACAAGTTTTGTCTCCTACTCGTGACAATTTCTTCACACTCAAGAGGTTTAGGGTTTGACTCATTCACAAAGTCATTCTTGTAATATGTTTTATATATATTAAGCTCACAGATTATAGTAAATTGCTGGATATGTTTCCTAAACTGTTGGATATATAGTCTTGGTGTAATTGCCATCAAGTTCACAACATGGCATCTGGAGTTTGTTTTTTGGAAGGAAGTTGCTATGTTGGTCCTACCATTTGTTGTAGATGCTGCAAGGGATCTGTTAAAGCTCCTGAAGCTAGAGAATAAGTTGGGACAAATATATTCATCCCATTCTATCTCTGTTGGACCTTTATATCTGACATTCTATCTCTGTTGTTTTTTCTTCCATTTGCAGTTCAATTCCAATTTGTACAAGTTATTAAGGAAAACTAGGCTAAAACTAGCGGAAGAATATAATAGTAAGCATCTTTAATTGATGTTTTGAAGATATAGCTCTCGTGTATATCCTCAAGTCGTCAAACGAAGTAGGATAGACAATCAAGAGTATAATATGTCAGAGAAGATGAGACTTGAGAGGATAAAAGTAGAGTATTATCAGTCACGTAATCATTAAAAAAACTATATAGATGTAGAAGTATGGCTGATCATGATATGATATCTAGGAAATTTTCAGAAATTCCCTGTTCCCTCTGCTGTTTTAACTCAGACTTCGTCACCCTGTGAGTCATGCTTTCTTTTCCTACGGCTTTTTAAAACTGCCTTCCGCCTATGCTTGTAACCAAGTCATTATGACATTATATTAACATGGCAGGATGCAGACCCAACAAACCAGTCACTATATTAGTGTTAGGTGCTCAAGCCTATGATATTTTGTGTTACTCGGTAATATGAATCTGCCATATATGATAGTTTTGATTAGTTAAACCTTTAGCATTTCTTCAAAAAGAAACAGCCATTTATGACTATTTTGGGGTCAATATGATACACCATTGAGAACTCTATTAACATTTAAATGTTCACAAAAACTCGTGCAAAAATCTTGACAAAAACACCATACCAGGGGAACACTCTTTACCCAAGCCTTTCACACCCTGTCAACAATTTCCACCAAAGTCTTTTCTCCTGAAGGACAAAAAACCTTTTTTGTTTATGCAGTAACAACATTGGTGTAGCAACCTTCCTCTTTTGGTGAACATGCAGTTTTTTTTCTCCTTTATAATCACTGCCAAGGGGTGTCTGTAAATATTGGAAATTGATTTCTATAGCCAAGGGAAAATAATGGAAGTGATAGTAAAGGAAACTTGGTTCTCGTTTGTTGGAGAGTGACAAAAAATAAAAATCTAGTTTTTGTGCTTCAAATAAAGTACAGTGAAATTGACGTATGTATATATATATTCTAGAAAGGGAAACATAAGAGACAATATAAAAAAAATGGAAACCCCATTTATGTTGCTTTCCTTCAATTCTTGGAGAATGCAAATGAGCTGTGGATATGAAGAAAGTGAAGGAAAAAGGAGGGATAAAACATTCCTTAGAAGATGGATGATATAAAAAACTTGATTTTCTTTCCACCACTTTCCAAAAAGCACAAACTGGACCAGCCTGTTTTTGAAGGCCCATGCCTGACAACTTGATGTTCATAATGACATCGAGCTCACATTTGATACTTGTGAGAAAGATGGATCACATCAACCTGTCTCTTTGTCTTTTCAGAGTGGGCCCCCATTCTCTCATTCCGTATTGATTTGTCTGTGGGAACCTTCACACTCTACATCATAGTGCCTTTCCATTTGGGTAAGACTCTTCCCGGTGGTAGTTTGGTGATAACTGGAGACCCCTTCAGGAACTTTTTATAGAAGAAAATCTGACTAAGATAATCACTGAAAGATCCAGACCCGTCTTGAGAGAGAGCTACAAAAGAGTTGGTTAATATCTTTTATAACTGAGCCACATGACGTGCAGGTACCATTAGATCAGCAACAATACAAATTAGTTGGTTATCATCTTCAGCTCCTAGTTAGCTATTCATTCCTTCCTGCTATGTTTGACTTGAAGATGTCAACTTGCCACTTTTTGTTATATATGTTCACTTTATTTTCCTTAAGCACAAATAGCTCTTAATGGTAGTTGATCCATGTGGAGGTGAACCATTGTAACGAAGATTCTGTTTAAATAAACAACTATTCATGCATGGTATCTTTATAGACATAATGACATTGAATTGCATCTTGCCCCTTCCATCCCCCGGGTTCACTCTTTAAGTTCTAAGGTGTATATTTCACTTTATAAAACTAGACATGAAAATATGTAGACTAGTTAGGTTGCCGTGTGTTGTATTTTCAAATGTAGTTTTTTTTTGAGAAAATCCTATGTGCAATATTCTTGTGGATAATAAATGAAGTATAGACATCCAATTACATCAACAACAATATAAATTAGTTGGTTATCATCTTCAGCTCCTAGTTAGCTATTCATTCCTGCTATGTTTAACTCGAAGATGTCAACTTGCCACTTTTTGTTATATATGTTCACTTTATTTTCCTTAAGCACAAATAGCTCTTAATGGTAGTTGATCCATGTGGAGGTGAACCATTGTAACGAAGATTCTGTTTAAATAAACAACTATTCATGCATGGTATCTTTATAGACATAATGACATTGAATTGCATCTTGCTCCTTCAATCCCTCGGGTTCACTCTTTAAGTTCTAAGGTGTATATTTCACTTTTTAAAACTAAACATGAAAATATGTAGACTAGTTAGGTTGCCGTGTGTTGTATTTTCAAATGTAGTTTTTTTTTGAGAAAATCCTACGTGCAATATTCTTGTGGATAATAAATGAAGTATAGACATTCATTGAAAATGCAGAAATGGACTCAAGGCGTGACTGCACACTCACCATATGCTAATAAATAAGAAAATAGGAATAGCCAAAAGAACCGGCTTAAGAAGGGCCGACCACCCACCTATTGACAAGCACCTAGCTTTCCAACTAGCCAACTTTTGCTCTATTTTTTTGTAGCAAAGGCAACTACTCACTCTACGTAAGCTTTCCCTGGATAAAGGCATGCTCGAGTAGATAAGAGACCAATTTCGACGTGACATACATAGGAACCATGAGTTGCAACCAACTCATCAGTCATGCTAAGGGTTCAAAGGCAAACTTTTTCATGTTCATCCTTAGGGCAGAAAGCTCCCCAAAAATCTCCTCAGTGGTAGAGTTCCTCTTTGTCTCTACATCTCCCTCCTCCTCGATGAAAAAAATCGATGAAAAAAAGGTTATCCTCCACATACTATGCAACATAGAAATAAAAGCCCTAAAACATTATATACTAAGCAAGTCACTGTAAACCACATGGTTTGCCATCACTGTCATGGCATCTGCTGCACAGGCAACCATAAGTGGTGCAAGAGGGATTCTCGATCTTACAACCCTTTGAGGCTGGAAAAAACCTCCATCCGAATGTCCATTCACCAAAATCGAGTAGGACATAATCATCATACATCTATTCATTCATGCGATCTAAACATTAAGCTAGATTGATGACCAAAGATGATAGTGACAGATGTTGTAGATCTCAATTTTATTGTACACTAATATCAAAAGACATGATCTTCTTGTTAGAATGTGTCCATATGTTGACTAGATATTCCAAGTTTGACATGTTAACTTTTCCACAACAACAACAAGGCCTTGTCCCGTATTATGTAGAGTCGACTACATGGATTTTTTTGCCTCCATTCAGATAGTTTGACATGTCAACTTCTCCACAAAAAGCTAATTCATATTATGGGTTCCTATAAATTAAATAAGAAGACAATTTCACTGTGAGTTAGATTGGGAAACTATTTATTTGATTGATGTTTGCAATCTGAAAAGAGATGGGTCTTATATGTTGAAGATCTCTCACTTGACATGAGCTTTAGTAGTATGTACATCTTCTCTATCAAGAATGTAAAATCGTTTGGTTGTTGAACCAAGAGACGCCACCCACTCATAGTTTATGTTGCCACCCTTGGCCATTTCTTCAAGGCTGTGAAATTTCATTGCACTTAGGATGACCGAATATGTGCAGCACTTGTATGTAGTTCCCTTGAGGAAGAAGATTAGAAGTTTTTGAAATTCTTGATTTATTGCTTGTTTTTAAATGATAAAGTTCTTGGTTGGCACAAACACTCTCAAGGGTCTTAATGAAAGAGAAAGACGAAGCATTTTTATTGTTAATTTTGAAATATCTTCCACAGTCGGGGACCCCTCACACCTCATAGTCGGACCGAATAGTTGGCCTAGTCAGCCGACTATTGCGACACTGGAGATTTATAGAGCTAAAAGGAAGGATCTCCATGTGTTTTTTTATTGATTTGGAGAAGGATTATGATTCAATCCCATGGAAGATATTGTGGAGAATTTTGGAGAAGAGACTAGTACATGTCCTATACATTAACCTCATAAAAGATATGTATGATATGGCTTCATCTTGTGTAAGGATACAGTCTGGGAAGATTGACTATTTTGACATCAACATTGATCTGCATCAAGGTTCAACTTTGAGTCCGTTCCTTTTTACTTCGATTATGGACGAGTCGTTGACAAGTTTCATTCAAGATGAGATACCTTAGTGTATGTTATTCAATGATGATATCATGTTGATTGATGAGACTAGAGATGGAGTAAATGAGAAGCTTGAGTTATGAAGACATGCATTGGAGACTAAGGGATTTCATATAAGTAGGACTAAGATTGAATATATGGATTACACTTTCGATGGAAGCAATGGTGAAGAAATCGAGGTGAAGATTGGTGATGATAACATTCGGAAGAGAGATTCTTTTAGATACTTGGGATCTATTTTGCAACATAATGGGGAAATTGATGGGGATGTTACTAATAGAATAAATGCAGGTTGGTTACAGTGGAGAGGAGCCTCTGTTGTTCTCTGTAATAAGAAAATTCCTTTGAAAATCAAAGGAAAGTTTTACAAAGCATTCGTGAGACCTACTATGCTCTATGGATTTGAATGTTGGCATGTGAATCATAGACATGTGCAGAGAACGACAGAAGCAGAATTGAAAATGCTAAGGTGGATGTGTGGACACATACGTAATGATCGAATTCGGAATGATGCAATCAGAAGGAAAGTTGGTGTAGCCCCGATCGAGGATAAGATGCAAGAAAATCGCTTAAGTTGGTTTGACCATTTGCAAAGGAGGTCAGCTGATGCACCGGTAAGGAGATGCGAGTTTTGGGATGTTGAGCTGGCTAAGAGAGGGCGAGGATGTTGAGACTATACGAAGGGATCTTAGTTTTTTTGATCTATAAGCTCGAGAATGACCCAAGATAGATCTGAATGGAGGAAAAGAATCCATGTAGCCAACCCTACTTAATGTGGGAAAGGCTTTGTTGTTGTTGTGAAGTTGAGAGAAAATGTTTTACCGATCCCTCTTATCATGAGAGAGCAGTAGAGGGGTTGTGGCTGGGATGAAGAGGGGCTATCATTAAAGTGGGATGGTGGATATAGAGTAGGAAGAAGACCTCTTTATTAGTGATGGGTATATTCAAATATAATTTACACATGAATACACATTGGCCTCTTCACGACCTACACGCGATTCTTGTTCATGTGTAAGCAGGAGCTCTGTACATCTACATCCAAGTTTGAGCCCATATATTTTCTTATCAATAAATAGTTTACGATTTTAAATTTTTTGTCGCAACTTATTATAGACCTAGTTGAAGTTGCTTACGTGGCAAGCAGTTTTTAGATCGGTTTGCTGTAAGTCAACTGCTGGTTTGTTTCTTTTGGCATACGGAGATCTACAAGGTAACACTTCTGATGAGAGTTGTTTAACTAGAAGTAGACGGGTAATCATATCCTACCAAAGATCCAATTAACATAGCTTCAAATAGTCTTTGTTGACAATATATAGTCTACACTTATCGTGGCAAAATCCCTCAACTAATTTGTTTTTTCTCTCCAAATAAAAATTAAGGGATTTGTGAGAGAATGGGCTATATTGGTTTAAGAAAATTTAGATGCCTTTGCTTATGGAGAATGGTGGTTTTGATGCTGTCAAGAACCATGCAAATGTTGTTATTCACTCTTCTGTTCCTGTTTTATCTTCATTATGTACATTTATATCGGAAGCTCTTCAAAATGTGTCTTCATGTTCCTGATCCGAGTGATCTTACTGTTCTTAACTTGCTCCCATGCAAAAAAGTGATTTTCCTGTGATTTCTTCCTGTCTTTTCTTTCAAAAAAAGTCCATGCATCTTGCAGTTGCTGGTGAGAATGTAGACATTGTTCATGAAAATCATATTTTATCCAGGTTGGATGGATGCCCTATGAGAACTTTTGTATGATATGCATTAAAGCTTGGTTATTTAATTACATATGATGGGAATTTAATCTCTGGCATTGAGGTGAAAAAGTAAAATGCAAACTGGAATATATGGCCTTTCCAGATGGACCTGTTGTGGGTGGAATTTGCATGTTTATACTGGTGGGATGTGAAATTTGAATGAGTTTTATAATAGTCTACAAGATTTTATTATATTTTTTAAAGTGAATAAGGTGATGATAAATTCTGAATATCTTTGTGATGGTGACTTTTTTTTGACAAATCCGAAAACAGGATAGAACCTGTTAGTTACCCCCCTGTAGGATGTTTAGCCTTGACATTTGTGCAGGTGCAAGGAGCTTTGTAAAAGATATAATCATTAGATAACATCTTAAACATTTTAAGTCAACATGCATTTCTCCTCACCAAAAAAGGATGCTTTGTGAATGTAAAGAAATTATCATATCATTTGCACAAGTAGGGCATATGAAGCTGTTTCTAGTGCCATTCTGTTGTCTTTAAAACAATTATAGTTACATCTTACATCCTTTGAAATTGGCATGTTTGATTTAATGATACAATCAGCATGGATTCTTACAATCATTAATTTGCTTAAACGAATCTTCCTGGTTTTCGACGAATTCTTTAGTCTTCGAAATAGTTGTAATTACGTGTAACATCGTTGGAAATTGACATGTTTGATTTTGTTTCATAATCAGTATCCCTTCATACAATTGTTCATTTGCACAAAATTTTCCTGGTTTGGACAACATTACCTAGTTCTGGACTGAGAAACTGAGAAATATTGGCAAGACCTTCCACATTATTGTTTCCATACGAGTATTTTCCGTGTTTCAATTTCTCTATGCCTTGGATGTTTGCATTCTTGTCAAGTTATGGTACAATTTTCCTTCTTACTGACCGTGATTCATCTGTCTTTTTAGCACTCAATGATGCTCTGAATACTGAGGTTCAGTGCCTGAAACTCGCAGCTGCCAAGCTTGCTGACCTTCACATATGTGGCGCTAGGAACGGAAAAAGTTGATCAATATGGGCACTAGATTATGGGCAAAGCAAAGCTGATTGTCATAGCAGCAGGCGCAATGTAAACTCCATGGTTCCCAGCAGCATGGTTGTCAAAGAGAGCATTCATGCCCATGCAGTAACATTCTCTCAGTATCTCATTAGATTATAGACTTTCATTGGGTATATCATATGGGTTAAAATCGATCATTCTTTTAGTTTCTTCTGGTTTCTCCTGTTGGGAAATAATGTAGGCAAATGATTCATTGCAAATGGTAAATATGAACTTCTTTATCATTTTTTCTCTCTCTCTCTCAAGCTTATGATTATATTTGTGGAATCAGATGGTGATACAACAGCAACTGGCAGTGGTTGTCGATTTCAGAACACACGCACGAAGGTAGAGCTCAGTTTTAATCTCTGCGCTTTGATTCGTTGCTCATATATAAGTTTTATAGGTGCCTTTTGGTTGATGCAGTAAGTGTTTATTAGGACGGATGGATCCCTTTTCCTTTTTATGTTTGGTATTTGATGGGTTTGGTTGAGATGATAAGATATGGTGTTGTTATAGATAAAAAAGAATCTATATAAATAATCAAATAGAAAATAACATGAGAGGATAAATTTATTACATCTGAAGGATGAAATGAAGTTATACCTGAACTGGTGGCTTTCTTGCATAACAGTTTTTAGAGAATATTTTCCACCTTGGAGTCCATTTTTATCATGTCTGGATAGGATTATGCCTAAGGTAATATGTATTGGAAGATGACATGCTATTTCAGTTCTTTGTTCCACCTCATATATAGTTTTTCACATTTATTATTGTCTTTTACCTTCTGATATGATTTGAAGTATAACTGTGTGTTTGTTTGTTCTTTGTTTTATATTCATGTGGGTGTTTGTTTGCGCAGATTGCTCGTGGTATGGTAGCTTATCTGACGTATTTTGTATTTGAGCTTTTAGTCGCGTGTTTTTTGTAAAATGCATTTCGGTTGGGCACTTTTCTATAGAACAACAGATAGCTGGATTTAAACCGCAACAGCATCGATCGCTTGAACCTAGCGATCAAGTTGCGACAAGACACTACGAATAGGAAGCGCGTGATTCTAGCCAACTCTACATTCAAACAAATGAGCCCCTAGTTCAAACTCCCTCTTTCCCTTCTTTTTCTTCTTCTTCCATGTTGTCTTTTCCTCCTCCAGCCTTCACTCTTCTCACCGACCACTCTATCATGCCCTGTTCCACCTCAGTAACCCTACATCACTACCTTAGGCCTCGCAAATCATCCTCGCCAATCGTTTTGCTTCTCACTGATCGGGGACGTGTTAGTCTATTGTTTTGGCCTACTATGCTAGCTGTAGAAGTATTTTTCTTTAATTAAAGATGCTACTTGATTTTTATTTTCAATCATATTTTGAAATCCGGCTATTTAGGAAGATGATGCTGTTTACATCGTTTGATATAGACCATTTACTTTTATTGTATCCTTTTATGAATGCACAAAAACATATTTATGCACCTATATACATTTATAATTCTGACTTTAGATTTTGTACAATGAATCCATTTGCTTAAATCAACCTTATATAGACATAACTCCTATTTTAAATGTTTTAATGGGTTTATGGGTTTTCTTTTGATGCATATTGATCGATGGATTATCGACAATCTATTGCATAGTACTACTTATTTTAATTATTTGGAGAGTTTAGAAGATACATAGGAAAATTTGACAAAAATGCAAACAAATAACTTGATTAAGAATGGCAACAAATTAATAAAAGAGAAAATTAAGGACATTTTTATGACATTAGGATAATGAGATTATGCCCAAGTCAAGGTGGCACACAAAATATTGATAATAGAGGTAACCTTCACGTATCTTTATCATACTTATCTACACTGATGACCTTTATGTGATCTTCTAATAACCATGAAATGTGAAATCCAAATGTAGCCTTTTACAAGCTCTTTTACAAGCTCTAGATATGGTAATGTTCCCTTCATGTTGTTTAGTTCCATTCTCACCATTTTATACACCTTCTTCATGATATAAATAAGTGATATGTTATTGAATTACCTTAGACACTCTCCTCCCTATAAAAGTAGATCTCTCTTTCATAACAAAGGGTTCCTCATAGCTTCTTCATCCTCCTATCCGCGATCAGTAATTGTACAACTTATTATACAATATGTCATACTTATCAATTGATCCCTCATTTCCCCAACTTGATGTGCGCTTAATGTCCTCGTGCAATCGTTTCAATACGAAATCCATGGTAGGCCCTTATTGCCCCAATAGAACAATTGCATGTCTTCTATTGCAAAAAACATACAACATTAAGAAGATGCATCCCTTTTCAAAGAAGTGCTTGTTAGACACATTCGTACGAGAGACAAATACTACTACTTGAGCACCTTCTTAATCCAATTTGTCTTTATTTTCTTCTTTCCATCATTTTTTACTCAGTAATTTATCGATAAACCAAGTGTCATAAATCACATATTACATAATATCTCTTGAGTAAAAGCTTTGGTACTCATTTGAACTAAAACATCTCTCCCTATCAGTCGCTTATCAAATACAAACCTTATACATAAAACCTAATGTCGCATTTACTTGGGGAATATGAATAGTTATCTCAAGATTTCTTCCTTTATCTTGAGTTTTGTTATTTTGGAATAGCTATTCCTCTTCTGTATTTCACAACCATTCCAATTCCCTTTACATCTCCCATGTAAGTAGTGATTACTATTTATTCCTTAGTTACACTATTACTACTTATTCTACATTTTTCAAAAATAAACAACAAACAAGGAATAACAATAACTTACATTCATTAAATATTTATCCCAATAAAATAAAATCTCTCAGTAGAACAAGATTAAAGAATAAAGACTTCTTGTCATCATCCATGTCCCCCCTATAATATAATCATGTCTCTTTCTCGTTACATGAGGCTAGACAAAATATCATAGCGAGTTCAAATAGGATAATATGCAATGGAATTCCAAACTATTAACATGTATCTACTCTCTAATATGTTAGGACAACTAGGGACTTCTTATCTTTCTATGTATTATGCATCTAAATAGAAAGTTAAATGATAATTGGAGTAGATACATCTAAATTGAAAATTCTCCTTAGAGAAGCTTTACTGAGCTTCACCTTGTCACCGCCAACCCCTCCTGAGGCTATTGCCAACTTTCGATATTGAGGAAGTTCAACAATGCTTGAACTTACTCCAGGAATTGTAGACCCTACAAGACATATATGGCCTTTTTGCTTGTTTCCCCTGATGATTACAACCCCGGCATTGGCAACCTGCATGTCTCCACCTTCAGCGTTGTGCCTGTATCCTTGAGAGTCCAAGGCTCCAAGGCATATCAGATTCTTCTTCAGATCAGGAACATGGCGTACTTTTGTCACCGCTCTCACGACTCCATCATGCTTCTTGATCTTTACAGAGCCAATCCCTATAATCTTGCACGCTACATCATTCCCCATGATGATGTTTCTGATATCTATATTCTCATAGGTGCAGAACCAATCTTCATTGGAAGTCATATGGTAAGAATAACCTGAATAAAAAATCCATGTGATATCCATCGTCTTTTGATTCATGACAATGAGAACGAAATCATCTTCAGAATCTCTACCTCCTTGAGCCACTACAGCAGTTGTGGCCTTCTTTGGGTAGTTTTTCTTCCAATGTCCAGATTCCTTGCAGTAATTGTAGATGTCCTTAGAATTGTGATTTTTGGACCTATTTTCCATTCTTCATGTAGCCAGAACTGACATGACTCTTTTCATGAGTCATGACCAAACCTGCAGCATTAGAGTCCTGCATCTCGGTAACCATATGTTGAAGTTCATGCGTATGCAGACTCACACGAACTTCCTTTAGAGTTATCGATTCTCTTTCCATAATAAATGATTGAACAAAATTCTCAAATGATAATGGAAGAGAAATCAATAAAATCAAGATAGCATCCTCATATTCAATCTTAACATCTATGTTTCTTAAATCCATCAATAATGTATTTAAGCGATCTAGATGTTCTTTAAGAGATGTACCTTCCTGCATGTGGAGAGAGAATAGGCGTTGCTTCAGGAGAAACTTGTTAGTCAGAGACTTCATCATGTACATACTTTCGAGTCTCAATCACAACTCGACCGTAGAATCCTCATCGTCAACCTACATAATAATCTTGTCTGCCAAACATAACATGATCGTCGAGTGCACCTTCTCTTTCTGCACCATCAACTCAGAGGGCTCGAGTGCCTTCACACGCTCCTGATCTAACGGTGCCCAGATGTCCTGCTGCTTCAGAAGGGCAGGTATCTTGATCTGCCATATACCGAATCCATTCTTCCATGTGAACTTCTCGATCTTTAGATTGTGCGACGTCATCTTGCTGAATGATCATGATGGAACCTGAAGCTCTGATACCAGTTTATTGCGAATCGTGGAAGCAAACACACACAAACACGATCAAACAAGTAATACAAAAATACACATATTTACAAGGTTCACCGTAATTGGGCTACGTCCTTGGACGACGACAATCGATTTCGCTATATGGAGAAAAAAGGTAATACATAGGATACTGAGAAGGTACAGATATGGGATGAAAATTAGGATCAGAATGAGGATTGTTGTATCGGGTGGTCCTAGGGCCCCTTTTATACCGCAACAGAAGAATACCATTTGTATTCATCAATCCATCCCAAACATCTCTCAACCAATCAGATTTCAGGAGGCGAATCAAACATGTCAGCAATCCTGGCCCAACAACGCTTAGCCAATCAGGTTTCAGGAGATGGATCATGCATGTCAACAATCCCAGCACCACAACTCTCAGCCAATCGGAATTCAGGAGACGAATCATACATGTCAGCAATCTATCCCAACGGCTCTGAACCAATCAAAAGGCAAGACATAGATCAGTCACATCAGCATCCCAACAAGTGGTCATGATTCAAGTCATATCAACACTAGCAAGGATTCAAGTCATATCAACACTACCAAACATCCGACTCAATAAGAAGTGGTGCAGACATCATGTGAAGAGGCATTAAGCATTGGCATCATCTCTTCTCTCCTTGTAATGCAGGGAGAAACTGCTAGCATGTCTTCTCTTCACCTTTGGCTTTCTCGCTATCATGGCTTTGCCTCTGCTCGCCTCAGCACCATCCTACCCTACTCTTGTCTTTTCTCTCCTCATTCATCAATGGTTAGCTAAGTCCTTTATGGATACCTCAAGATGCAAAGGTCTTTAGCTGGAAAGTTGAAGCAATTCTCAAAAAATCTTTGACTAAACATGAAGATGAAGGAAGAGTCCACTCAAGCAAGGAGTAAGATCAACCTGAATCAGCTCTTTCTGTAGCTGCAGGCTAAGCAAGTGATGTAAGTGATGACAAATGGCAACTATCAGCTTGGAGGAAGCGGTTAGTCTTGAAAATCTCTTCCAACGATACAATTAATATAGGATGGGGAAAATAAGGCAAATGAGAGATCGAATGAGAGGGCACGGAGGTGCGCCGGGAAGATGTGGATATGCTACTTATTCTCATCTTAGTTTCTCCCCTCCTCTGAGCTCATGTCTCATATTCTTAACTCCACTAGTATAGTCGTCATCACCTCATCTTGGTAGTCCGCAAATTACTATCCACTAAATGTTCGATTGACCTCGCATACGCTAGTTTTTAGCTTGTAAGGATCTTTAATACCCTATAGACATAACACATTCTATTTTGAAAACATATTTCCCTCTAAGAAGTAGTATCATGAAAGCTCGACCCTTTTTATGCCAACATCTAAAAGATTAAACCCTCCTCCTCAGCAGATACCAACTATGAAATCATTGTCATACATGCTAAAGAACCTGAAATTCAACCCTTTAATGGTGTAGAATTATCACTTCTAAAGTCATTGCAGTCGGCTGAATCAGATCCATCAAAAACTACCTAAAAAACAATATCAATCAATCAAAAGTAGCATTTTTTATTTTACTTGGGCAAGCATAAGGTCAAACATAGGGACATGAGACTCTCAAGTATATATCTAGACTCTTATTATTTGGTTCAATTGTTAAATTAAAAATCCATAAGTCAGTATGCACAAAGAGACATAAATTGCAAACACATGCATGGAGCAGACACTTTTTTGTTTATTTTTATAATGCAATAAAATGCAAGACAACAATGAAATAAAGATGCCCTAATTTTATAAATAGTTGAGCCATTAACAACAACCAATTTCATATTCGAATCATTAAGCAAGTTCTTATTGATCAATTAAGACAAGGCACGAAAAGCACTACATAAGTGACACTTAGTTGTTATAATAAAACATCAAATCTTAAAGTGTCAAAATAGAGATTAAACCATGCCATTAGAAATAGAATAAAATTAGCTTCAAAACAAGATCAAAATCAACTCAAACAGAGCTTGGATGCTCAAGATATTCACAATAGAGCTTAGGGAATAAACACAATTTTTTACTGAAAATAGAGTTACAATGGGTATTTAGTTCCTAATAAATCCACAGAATAAAATTTTATAGATCTCAAATAATGTGCAATCCATGAGACTTGAAATTTTTATAAAAATCTTATTCGTGGATTTAACTAAAATCAATTACAAGAATCACCCTAAAAATTATTTTATGCAAAGACAACTCTTAATTGGACGAAATTTGGACTGTAATTAAAGAGTACTTAGAGGCACCATCTACAATTTTTTCGCAATTTTTGGAGCAATAAATGAATATGTGCGAATTTCAGAGCTTAAATGGGTAAATTATCACGTCGCCCCCCCTTAACGGAGAGTGAAACAGGCCACGACACACCACAGAAGAAAGTTAGATGTCTTTTACACACATGAGAGTCCAAACGGATATCGCTATAAATGAGCAATTAATTACAAAAATTAAAATTGCAGAAATAAAAATCCTAGACTCTACGGTCTCTCACGACTGGACTTGATCTTAAATAAATTACGGCTTTTCGGAAGTCGGTGAAGATGCTTCAGTTTCTTGAAAAACTGCTCCACGTACGCCGGGTACCTCACAAGAAAAATAAGAGAGAAAATGTAAGAGAGTGACTCAAAAATAATCAAAAATAAAATAAGAGAAATAAATGCTGAAAAATAAAATAAAATAAATACACAAAAAAATGGAATTTACAATGAAAAATTCAGGGGTCAGACTACCTGAATATGGAAAACCGAACAAAAATTTTCAAAACACAAAACTAAGCCGTTTGCCTCCCCGGCAACGACGCCATCTGACGAGTCTGATATTCCCTGTGTTAAGAATGAAATGTTGTATCTTGTTCGTACGTAAAAAATAAATGAATTTTTTTGTTCGTTGTAGGCGACAATCGGAATCGGTCAAGAAAATAACCACACAAAATATTCGTCAATTTAATCAATGCGGTTTTATGTTTATTTTACTTGGGCAAGTCCCAAGGTCGAACACAAGGAGGCAAAGGAACAACATAGAATTATGTCTATCAAAATTCATGCACGGTTTTCGAGGCAGTCTTTTTTTGGAATTTTTAATGCAATAAAGGATGCAAAATGCAATTTTAGCCTATTTTAGGGACTAAAATGTCAGTTACGTTCAAAAGATTTCCGAAAAATACGAAACTTGGCCATGATGCAAAATATGATGAAATGAATGTACTGTAATTTTTTTTGGAATTTTTGGATGCAAGATGAGTTTTTTTATGAATTTTTAAATGCAAACAAAATGATTTCAATATTTAATTATAATAAATATTAAACCTAGAATTTTCAAGGAACTAAATTATCTAAGATCTATCACTAGGTGATTGATCTCAGAAAAATCCTAAACCTCGAAAATACAAGTTTTAATACCTATTAAATATCAAATATTGAAATATATAAAATGATTTTTATAGGACAAATTATGCATGCAAATTCAATTCTTTTTGGGCATAATGTCAAGCACAATTAACTCTACAATATGTGATTTTTCAGGAATTTTTAAAGCAGTAGTTAATCAAATACAAATTTAAGAGCACAAACTGGGCAAAATATGCAATTTTCCACAAGACAATTAATTATTAATTAACCATAGATCACAAAAATATCCATAATATGTCAAAATGTAGAGAATTAAAAGGCGAACATCATGCTATTTTTTGAATAATAAAATAATGTTACGTAGTGGTCCAAAATCACTAGGGAACACCGGGGTCGAACTGCAATAAATAAAATAAATAAAATGCAAGGGGGGGCCTAGTTGTAATTACCGAGAACTCCGGGGGCTTTGTGTAAAATATCCAGAGGGGCATGTGCGCAGCACGTGCCCTTTGGTCTGTTGGGCGAAAGCGCAAATAGCTAAATCTTCGGGGGCTTCCTTGTAATTATCCAGGCGGGTCACTGATTTGGCCAAAAATAGGTGGTCTTAAATTCACACAAAGCGTGAACTCAGTCGGTGTGTTGACCACACTAAATTCGGACCAAAATCAACAATTAACCCACACTAAGATCAATAAATTAGAAACAATGTGGAGTTAAAATTTATTTTTAACTCTGCACAAATGATGTAAAGGGCAAGTATGCAGAGAGTTCGAACACAGGGAGCAAACAGTGTAGTCCTAGCAGAAGCTAAGTGTGTGAGTGTGTGATGTGTCTACACTAAGCAAGCAAGTAACTACAATTTTTGTGGGTTTTTAATTTTTAAATTTTTTTATTTACTTTTTAGTTTTATATTTTTGTATTTCTTTTTCAATATAGGAAAGGAAAGACAATATAAGAAAAGGCAAAGTAAAATATTTATAAAAATGCACGAAAATGCTCAAAAATTCAGAAAATAAATGTTTTTGGTATTTTTAAGGTTTTTTACTGTTTTTGTGATTTTTGGGGCTTTTTCCAGATGTTTTTGATATTTTTAAAGATTAAAATAAGGCAAAACAGTGGAAATCAGGCTGGCTGCGACAAAAATGCAATTTAAAAATACCAACCAGTACCAAAAATATTTCACACTATTTTTCTAATAAAGAGAATAAATTAAAGGACAAACAGAAGCTGAGTTTATATTTTTTTGATTTTTCTACTATTTTATATAATTTTTTGAAGTTTTTGAGTATTTTTAGGTTTTTAGTGTTTTTCTTTTGAAATTTTTAATGATTTTTGGACTGACACTAAAATAGGATAAAATAGACACTATGTGAATTTTTGGGAATTTTTGGAGGTGTTTTGATATTTTTTTGGTATTTTCTAAGGTAGACAGTACACAAAAAGGGAGTTTTTGATTTTTAATAAATAAGAAAATAAAATAAAATAAAAAACTAACTAGATGGCGTTAAAATACACCTATCCAGAAGCTTAAGTCTATTTTTGTGGAATTTTTGGGCTTAAGATGATATTTTAAATCAATCCAACAAGCATCCAAGTAATTAACAGGCCTGGCAGGGGTATATGTGCAATATTCAAAACATCCAGGGGGCTAACATGCAAATATCCACAAAATTTTGAACTTAATATTTAACTTCTGGAACCAAAATGTAAATACAAGACCCGCCTGGGCACGCCTACAAATCACCCACCAGGGCGCGTGACTTGCACGCGCCTGGGAGGGACTGGAATGCAATAATACAAAAGCCTGGGGGCCACTTTGCAAAATATCCAAAAATATTACACGTGCTGTGAAAGTTTTAGGGCTAAAACGAAATAAACAAAAGACCGATGGGTCCTCTGCAAAATGCCCCCACCTCACGTGTACAGGTCACGTGAGGTGACGTGGCGGAGGACCTAAGTGCAAATAACGAAAGTCCGAGGGTCTTTTTGCAAATATTACAAAATATTTAAACTACCAAGGAAAGTTTATAGACTAATAAATAAATACAAAATGCGCGAGGGTGAGGATGTAAAATACCCTCGGCGCGCGATCCAATGGCGCTGAAGAGGCCACTCGACACGTGGCACGATCTGGACGGCCGATGACGCTTCGCTGTGGACGTCTGAGATTAGATCTCGGGCGAGATCGACGGTGGCTGAGCGCTGATGATCTGACGGCCCACGTTCTAACTGGAGGGTCTCCTCGATCGGACGGCGGTGGAGGCAGCTAGAAGAACGAGGCGGAGCTCCGGCTGGGCGAAGTTCGCCACGCTCCTCCGGCTGGCTCTGATGGCTATTGAGCTCCAAAATGAACGAGGAGCCTCCTGCAGGTCTCGGGTGACTTCTGGAAGCTTCAAAATCCACCGGCGAACGCCGGTGCTCTCGCACGGAGGTGGCGGAGCTGCGAGGCTCCAGGTGCTCCGGCGAGAGGGCAAAATAGCTCCAGGAGCTTCGATGTACTTCAATACCTGCACCAAAACGTTAGAGAGGTCGAGGGCAAAATGCCTCGACCTCGGGTGGCTCTCAAAATGAACGGGGAGGCGCAATAGGGTCTCGCCGGAGTTGCGCTCCGGCGAGGTGATCGATTAGGTAATGGAGTGATCGATTCGACTCAGAAAGATGGGGGAAATAATCCTAGAACTAACAGGAATGAAATGGGGAGTAAAATGGGATGAATGGCAGCCTCGATGGCCAATGGCCAGAGGGAGAATACCTCACGGGGACGACCGCCGGAGGTGATGGAACACGCCCAGATCAGTGGCTGATCCGCCGCCTTAAGGTGAAGAACCAGGAGCTGTCACCTCCAGGAGCTCGAGCACGACAAAAAGGGGGGAAAGATCTGTGTGGAATGCGGTTCAACCCGAGAAAGGTAGATGGGGGTTTGTATTTGAAGGGAGTTGAGGGCGTGTTTTCGAGGTGCGATCACGGGTGGAGGAAGAAGATCTGAGCAGATCTAAGAGGTCGGCGATGGAGATGGATGTACAGTGCACAACTTCCATGAAGGAAGCGGCTGGAGAGGACGAGCGGCGCAACCTCGAAAAAAGGGTGAAAGAGGGGGAAAAACGAGGCGCGCGGAGCTCAAGGGGGTCAAGGACAAGCTGTTGACCCGCCGGTCAACAGTCGGAGGTTCCTGGTTGGTCCACGTGGACCAACCAGGGAAAAGATTGGAAAATTATTTTATTAATTCGATAAAAAATAGAAAACAATCGAATTTATTTTTGGTTATTAAATAAAAAATGCTTAAAATTTTATGTAGTATTTTATCATGATTTTTAATTAATTTTATGGTATATATTTTTACAAGTTTACTTTTTAGCCTTATATAGGTATATTATCTACATATTTTAGTATTTTATTTTTGTTTTGTGTATTTTATTTTTATTATTTTTGTTTATCATTTTATGAAATTACGAAATACTTATATATACACAAATATATTTTTATTTTAATTTTCTGATATATTTTATATATTTAATAAAATACAAGTATGTTTTGTATAGGTATATGTATAGGTAGTATACCTATGTACCTTTTATACAAGTATTTTTATTTTGTGATTTCTTTGCATTTTTATTCTGATTTTAATGTACATATATATTATAAGTAATATTTACAACAATATAAAATTATAAAAATGAATAAATAATGAATAAAGAATAAGTTGAATATTTTAATCTGTACAAGGTACAATGTGGGTCCAAAACTCAACTTTCAGACCGTAGCTCTGCCAAATGCGAAACCACCACCATTGGATAGATTATTTTATTCTATATACAATTAAAGGTGAGTAGGCTGCATTTGGAGTTTTTATTGGTGAGATACAGGTCTGGGAAGTTGGGATTTTGGATTCTTATTCAGACCATATCTTTTTGTCTGTGCATTCTTTTCCTGTGAATTCAATTTTGCCTTTTTCTTTATTTTATTGTCTACAACTTTCGTGTACAAAGTTTCTTTATTTGATGTATAAAAAGTGGAACCAAAAATAGGTCCCAAAATGAATAAAGAATGAATAGATTGTATAGGTATTTACACTGTATTTCTGACCTTATCTCCCCCTACTTTATTCCTTGTCGACCTATTCATCAAGATGCCTAGGTCTCGGGGGTTTTGGGTCATAAAATATTTACAATATTTTATTCTTTTTCTTTTCTTTATTTATTCTATAATTTTGGCCTTAATTACAGTGATTTATACACAATCTGAATGCACATGCATGGATGCTAAGATGATGGTTTTAATGCTATTTACAGGCATTTGCTAGGGTTTTTGGTGCCAAAATGATAGAATAAAGATGATGAAATGTGGATTCATCATCCCCCTATACTTTACCTTTGCTAGTCCCTAGCAAACACTTATGCAATAAGTGCAAAAAGAGAAAAGAAAGAAAAGAAAAAGAAGAACATTAGATTAAGTTTAATTATCGAACTTGTCTTTGCAAAATCGAAGTTTGGAGCTTAAGTCGGACCTTTGGAAATTTAGTGCGGTCGGAACCTTAATGAGAACCAAGTTTGAAATCCAACAGTCCTTGAGACTCCCAAAACTCTGTCCAAGTCTCCTCAATAGCCAGGTCAGAAATACTTCAACTCATACGCAAACTCTTACGACTATGAGTCTGACTCGTACAGTGTAAGTGATATGTAGCTCCCCACCTCAGAAGTGACAAAGAAACAACCTCCCCCAACCTGGTAACTCTAATGCCTCAGTCTAGCAACTCTTTCCTCGAGAAGCGGGGTATTCCCTTCTAAGTTCAAGTGCAACCGGCTCAAGAAGAGGGGGAAGAAGTATAGACTTTTGGAAGCTCAGCCAGTGTAGCTGAGTCTCCCGCTGCTAGCTTCATGAGATGTAACATGGATACCATAAGCTTTTGCTTTATTGAACTATATACATACTCCGGTGGGATTATTAAATTTTCAATCCGACCCACCACTTTTTTGGAGTTCTTTTTGCATTTTTTTTTTCAATTGCATCTGTACAACATATCTACATGAGCAGCATATACAAGAAATTTTCCTCTTGAGCCAGTAGACTATCCCTCTTTTGAAGCTTTATTGCAACCCACGGCTTCTGTCTTTAGCCTTCATCACCACTAGACCAAGTTGAGGTGCACTTCCTTCACTATAAGAAGAAGAGAGGTTCCGCCTAGAAGTACTACCCTCATATGCTACCCCAAGCTAAAGGAAGCTGCCTCCTCACCACCTCATCCATGGAGAGCTATGTGAAAGGTGCAGGTGTCCAAGTTAGATCATTATCAACAAGAGTCGTGCGTGTGCTCCGAAATACTCTACTTAGGCAGTCAAGAATCCATTGAACCAAGTCTCGTGATCCTCAAAGAATTAAGTCAACTAGACCTGAAGTACCTCAAACCCAGTTCCTATAAAGTTCCTGTTATTAGGTAGATTTTAAGGTCCAATCAAGCTCCAATCTCCGGATTTTACTTAGACTTGTTCAACTATCAAACTCAATCCGAAAAATGCTCATGCTATGCAATGCAATGCAGAAAATATTTTTGTGATGCAATTTTCAAAGATTTTGAACTTTTTATGGATTTTTGAAAAGATGATGATGATGCATATGCAGATGCATTTTTTTTGTCTTTTTCAAAAAGATTTTTCAAATGTTTTTGGATTTAAATTTTGCAAATGTTTTTGGGAATTTTGAAAACAAAAAGTTTGGCTACAAACTAGGTGAAAACTATGTACACGGGAGTGCTTCTTATATACAAGAAGTGGATTTTAAGAATTTACAGGGTAAGTGATCAATTTTATACATATATATACAGTGGATTTTTGGTGTGATGTGAATATTCCTCAAACTTATTTGACACAAGCTTTTCACACAATTTTTGAAAACTTATAGTCCAAAATAGTTTTTACAAACATTTTACAAACATGTACACTCATTTGAAAATCATTTTGCAATCGGTTTTTCAAAACAGTATATATAGGTTTTTCAAATATTTTTGCAACCATTTTTCAAACCATTTGCAAATCATTTTTCAAACATTTTATTTCACACAAAGAAAAGAAGTTTTACAAACCACACTTTTTTACAAAGGTTGAAAACATGTAACAAAATATTTTCAAAATAGTTTTCAATAGATGTTCACAAAGATTTTCAAACTATTTTTCAAACATTTTGCAAAAAAAACATTTTCACCTGATTTATTAATCAGTATATACAAAAAGAATTTTGAGGAATAATCACATCTTTTTATTAAAGGTTTTTAATGAATTTTAAAGAATTAGTAGCCATATTATTAGGAAAATACGAAAGTACGAGTTATGGCTAAAGTATATACGTAGTATATACGACCCCCCTATACTTAGCTTGAGCTATGTCCTCATAGATCGGAGAGAAAAGATAAGACATAACTCGTACTAAGTATAGACAAGTCCAAAGAATAGAGAATAAATGAATGAATCAATTAATGAGAAGTTGACCGTCCCCCCTATACTTAGGATCAAATAATCCTAAGTATAGCAGACTGTACACAAAGCAGGGAGGGTCAAGGGTGGGTATGAACAGATCGTACTCGGGTTGTCTCCCCCTATACTTAGGGTAAGATATCCCTAAGTATAGACAAGAAGAGGAGACAATGGAGAGGATCGAAAAGAATAGAGAAACTCGGGGTGCACACCCCCCCTATACTTAGGACAAAGTACGTCCTAAGTATAGAAGACTGTCTACAAGGGCGGCACCGTTTCGGTAGATAAAGAAGATAGAGATGGAAAAGAAGAAAATAAGAAAACCAAGTGATATAAACAGATGGATCTGTACAGCGGAAGATGGAATTTGATCACCATGTATGAGATGTAGATGATAAGAGTCAAAGGACACATCTCATACCAGAAAAATGGGGGCAACGTCAATGGTCGGCGGAACATGATCAAGATATAGTTTCAAGCGTTGACCATTGACGCGGAAGGTAGAAGAAGATGACGGTTCGGATATGTCGATGCTGCCATTGTCATGTACCTTCCTGACCACATACGGGCCTTTCCACTTGCTCTGCAATTTTCCTGGGAATAATTTCAGCCTGGAATCAAACAACCATACTTTCTGATCTGGCTCAAACTGTTTATGGCTGATATGCGAATCGTGCCATGTCTTCACTTTTTCTTTGTACTGTAGGCTGTTGGAAAAGGCTGTATCTCTCAATTCCTCCAGGGCTGCCAATTCTGCTCTTCTCTGGTCTCCTATACTCTCGGGATCCAAAAGCAACTCAGTAACTGCCCAAAAAGATTTGTGCTTGATTTCCACTGGCAAATGGCACGGCTTTCCATAGACGAGACGAAAGGGAGATGTCCCTAATGGATTTTTGAAAGAAGTCCGATAAGCCCACAAGACCGAGTCCAAAAGCTGTGACCAATCCTTTCGGTCTGGGCGGACAACTTTCTGCAAGATAGTTTTTATCTCCCTATTCGATACTTCAGCAAGACCATTAGTCTGAGGGTGATAAGGAGTGGCAACCCGATGGTCAATGCCGAACTCGTCAGCAAGGGCCCTAACCTTGTCATTGATGAAATGAGACCCCCCGTCGGAAATCAAAACTCTAGGTACCCCGAACCGTGAAATGATATTTTTCCTCAAGAATTTACACACGGTTTTTGCATCTGCGGCTCGGGCGGGGATGGCCTCAACCCATCGGCTGACATAATCCACAGCGAGCAAAATATGCTCGAATCCCTGACTCTTAGGAAATGGGCCCATGAAATCAATTCCCCATGCATCAAAAACCTCACAGAAGTGAATGGGTTGCATGGGCATCATGTCTCTCTGTCCGCAGGTTCCCATTTTCTGACAGTCAGTACATCTCTTCACGAACTCATCAGAATCCTTGAAGAGAGTAGGCCACCATAGGCCGGATTGAAGCACCTTGTGTGCTGTCCTTTTTCCAGAATGATGTCCTCCTGCCTCAAGCTTGTGGCAATATGTGAGGACGCTATGCTGCTCTTCTTGAGGAATGCACCTCCTCCAGATACTATCCCCTCCTTCATGATAAAGGATGGGATCCTCCCAATGGTAAAACTTGGCCTTAGCTAGGAAGGTCTCAAGTTTCTGCCTGGGCCAACCCTGAGGGACTGTCTTGGCAACAAGATAGTTTACAAAGTTGGCATACCATGGGAGTGAGGTGACAGCTAAGATCGCCTCATCTGGAAATGTCTCTGAGATAGGTGCGCTGGGCTCAGATTCCTCAAGATTCTCCAACCTGGAGAGATGATCCGCCACCACATTCTTGACTCCAGGCTTGTCCTTAATTTCAATATCAAATTCCTGGAGTAGAAGGATCCATCTGGTCAGACGTGCTTTGGCATCCTTCTTAGCCATTAAGTACCGGATGGCGGTGTGATCGGTGTAAATGGTCACTCTAGATCCGAGAATGTAAGATCGATACTTATCAAGAGCGAAGACTACGGCCAGCATCTCTTTCTCAGTTACAGTGTAATTCCGCTGCGCGGCATCCAAAGTCCGGCTGGCGTAGTGAATGGCAAATGGTAAACCATCCCTCCTCTGTCCAAGCACAGCCCCTACGGCAAAATCTGAAGCATCCGTCATGATCTCGAATGGGAGAGACCAATCGGGTGGCTGAAGGACAGGAGTTGAAACAACCATATTCTTGAGAGTCTCAAATGATTCAAGACACTTATCATTAACAATAAACTCGGTGTCTTTTGTCAGCAGGTCAGTGAGCGGTCGGGCAATTCGACTGAAGTCCTGAATGAACCGTCGGTAGAAACCGACATGCCCCAGAAAAGACCGTAACTGACGCAAATTGGACGGCGGGTTGAGTTTTCTGATGATGTCCACCTTAGCCGGATCGACCTCCATGCCCCTGTTGGAGACGATATGACCAAGGACCGTCCCTTGAGTCATCATGAAATGGCTCTTCTCCCAGGATAAGACTAGATTAACCTCTATGCAACGCTTCAGCACACGGTCTAGGCAGTCAAGACAAGCGTCGAACCCGTCGCCATAGACCGAGAAGTCATCCATGAAGACCTCTAAACAGTCACCCACCATGTCCGAGAAGATGGACAACATGCACCTTTGGAATGTCGCCGGAGCGTTACATAGACCAAAGGGCATCCGTCTGAAAGCATAGGTCCCAAACGGACAGGTGAATGTCGTTTTCTCCTGGTCTTCGGGCGCAATGGCCACTTGATTATATCCAGAGTACCCATCAAGAAAGCAATAATGGCTCTTCCCGGCTAACCGCTCGATAATCTGATCAATGAAGGGAAGCGGGAAGTGATCCTTCTTGGTGGCCTCATTCAATCGTCTGTAGTCCACACAGACCCTCCAAGAAGTTGGTACTCTGGTAGCGATCTCCTCTCCAGACTCATTGACAACTGTAGTGATACCCGTCTTCTTGGGTACCACATGTAAAGGACTTACCCATTTAGAGTCGGAGATGGGATAGATGAAATCAGCGCTCCACCACTTCGAAATTTCTTTCATGACGACCTCTCGAAGGTTCGGGTTCAGCCGTCGCTGGAACTCACGCGATGGCTTAGCGTCATCCTCGAGATAGATGTGGTGGGAGCACAGCTTCGGGCTCAGCCCCTTGAGATCAGCTATATTCCAACCGATTGCCTTGCGGTTTCTTTCAAGAACCTCCATCAGGCGAGATTCTTGTTCTCCAGTCAAATCTGCTGAGATGATGACTGGGTGCATTTCTGGCTCACCCGCAAGGAATCTATACTTCATTGACTGCGGAAGAGGTTTCAGTTCAGGACAGCTGGGAGGCGGCAGATCTGGCTTCTGATAAGTCTGTGTAAATGCTACCAGGTCTGCGTGGGAGAACTCTCGCGTTGCATGAATTGCTGACGAAGGGCGGCCTGATGGATCATCAATAAACTGCACGGGCTCGCAATCCGTCATGGCTGCTGGCTCAGAAGGAATCAGACAAGGCAAATAATCATCAAAGTCATCCCAGTCAATGTCTGAATCCGAGGGATCAGAAGAAGATGAGCAAGAATGAAACTCATCTGCACCACTCATCACAACACTGTCAGCTTCAGATGTATCCTCCTCCAGGGATGTGCTCTCCCGGCTCTCGACTGCCATGAGCTTGAGATACAGTGAATCTGTAGGCAAGGCGAGGGTCGATGCTACAGGATCTTTCCAATTGGATTCATCATCAGTCATCTCAAAGTCACAGACCTGGTGGATGTCTAGCTCCTCCTCTGTCATCTGCTCGGCCTCGCTGGACTGCTCTGAGCATTCTGCCTCTCTGGCTCTGATCTCTTCGATCGTCTCTATTTGTATGGTTTCGCCTTCTACGCGAAAACATACCTTCCCACTGTCATGGTCGGTCACCGCCTTGGCTGTGGCCAAGAATGGACGTCCGAGAATGATGGGGGCATCAGTTACCGACTCAGGGATCTCCATGTCCAACACAACGAAGTCCACGGGGAATTTCAGGCCCTGAATGGTAACGACCACGTCTTTCAATAACCCCTTCGGCCTCTTAATCGACCTATCAGCAAACTGAAGGACGGTTCTGCTTCGAAGAAGAGGGCCAAACTCGAACTGCTTGAGTAAGGCTGCCGGAAGGAGGTTAATTGAAGAGCCGCTGTCTAATAGAGTACGATCAAACTGCTGCTCTTGAATCTCGCATCTGACATATGGAGCTCCTGCATCTGGTCGCTTGGCTGGCAATGTGTTCTGAATGGTGCAGCAAGTGTTATGCGTGAGCATATGGATTTGATCTCTGTGCCTCTTCTTCCTTCGGACAGTAGTTGTTTCTTTCAAATTCTTCTTGAAGAAGGGGATATGCTCAAACGCCTCTCGTAGAGTCAGCTGAATATGGAATCTGTCAATCATCTCGTTGCCAAACTCTACCTGTTGGTTCTTTTTGGGATTTTCTTTTTTACTCCCCTTCGCTCGGCGGAGTGCCTCAGGGAAGGGGATGGTAGGTGCCTCCTCAGATGGAGGTCTAGGAATCGGTCCCTGTGCCTGTGGAGATGGAGAATCCATACAACTATCATCATGCAACACATATGGATCTGCAATTTGAACGGGAACCTTTCCTTTATTCATATTTTTGTTTTTGTTTTTCGTCCCACAGTCACTAGATACAAAAAAGCGGTGGCATCACAGAAGATGGCTCAATAAAAGTAGATGTGGTGGCCTCAGTACCACCACTAGCACCTGTCTTCGCGGCATCAGCACCGCTTCCTGGTTCTGCATCAAAAATGGCGGCATCAGCACCACCGTCTTCATCTGGTATCACGGCGGCATCAGCACCGTCGTCCTGAACTTCATCATGGGTGGTATCAGTACCACCGTCAACCTCGTCATGAGCGGCATCAGCACCGCTTCTCTGCTCCTCTGGCGCTCCTGATCCTGCCTCTGGGTGTCACTCAGAAGAGGCGCCGCCGGCTGGCATCCTACCGCTCCTAGTAGTAACAAAATCAACATCATGGTAGGAATAAGATATGTCATTCAAATAATCACTAGGAGAGGTGTCCTCTGTAAACTCTACCTGCTCAGATTTTCTTTTCAAATTATTAGGATTGGGTTCGATCTGAGCGGGTATGGCGGCCTTGCCTTTGATAATATCCCGCATCTCCTGCCGGAATTCATCCATTTCTTGCCTGAAAGATGCTCGCTGTTCAGATAGCAAGCGGGCAAGATCGTCAAGGGATGGGTTCTCATAGGCTGGACCCTGAGAACCGGATGTCTGTCCCTGCTGGACATGGGGCTGCTGCTGCTGGTATTGCTGCTGATATTGGGGGGGAGGCTGGGCATAAGAATGTTGAGGCGGCTGACGCTGCCTCCACTGCTGTCCCTGATAGGCGGGACGAGGACCACTGTGGTACTGCTGGGGTTGGTTGTACTGGGGCTGCTGGTGTTGTTGTTGTGGCTGGCCGCTCTGCTGTCCTTGAGCAGGAGGATGCTGTTGGGATGAGGATCCACCATTACCCCAACGGAATCCGGGGTGATCCCTACGAATTGCGGGCTGAGGGTATCGGTCATACCAAATCCCGTTGACTTCCATCAACGGTTCCTGCTCAAAGGGGGGTGGAGGAAGAACTGCCAGTGGCTGCTCCGGCTGATAAACCACCATCTGAGTCTCCTGAGATGGCGGTTGCTCTGGATGGTACTGCAACAATGGAACCGGCTCCGCCTGGATATGGTTCACCTGGCGGTATGAGGTGGAGACCTGGTTGGGATTGTTGCTGCTGGAAGCAACCTGTGACCTGGGAGGCTGTTGTGAATGGGCCTGTGCCTCCTGAATACAGAGAATCTGAGTTTTCAGGTCACTCATTGTCTTTGTGAGAAGGTCCATCTGGGCTAGACCTTGATTCTGCTTTTTCTCAAGGATCTCCATGCGGTCCAGCTTTTCACTGATAATGCCCATGTTGGCTGCTGCTGATTCGGCTTGGGCCGCGGCTACTGACGTTGTGCTAGGACCGGCATCGATGCGGGCGATCCTCTGAAATGATCCTGCTCCTTGCGGGGGCTTCTGGTGTGTGTAGACACGGGCTTGGGTCATTACTGTAGAATTTTCTGCCATGCCTTCGTAGATGGCCCAGACGTCGTCTTCACCCTTTGAAAAGTATGATCCACCGCAAGAGGCATTGACAAGCCCCTGCAGCTCAGGTGTCAGCCCACAGAAGAAGCTCTGAACCAAGTTGGGCTTGGATATATCATGATGTGGACACCGGTCGATGAGCTCTCTGAATCGATCCCAAGCTTCATGAAATTGTTCATTTGGGATCATGACAAAATTGCTAATCATAGCTCTAGCTGCATTGGTCCGGCCGAGAGGATAGTATTTCTTCAGAAATGCGGTCCGGAGATCTGTCCAAGTGTCGACGAACTGCCCAAGATGCTTGAGCCAATATGCGGCTCTATCAACCAAAGAGAATGGAAAGGCAATCATCTTGATTGTGTCCTCGGTTATCAACCGATCATGGATGGTGCTGCATATCATTTCGAACTCTTGGAGATGGAGGTGCGGCTCTTCGGTCGGCAGCCCATGGAACTTGGGTAACATCTGAATTGTGTTGTGCCGAAGCTCGAAGTCTCCATGGATTGGTGGGAGTCTGATCCACCGGTGAGTGAGGGACGAAGCTGGGTTGTGTAGTTCCCTCATGATGGTCTGTGGCGGTCGCTCACCGTCTGGGTCGCCCCCTCCTGCATCGGGTCCTCCTCCTTCTCCGCCGCCACCGCCCCCAGGTCGGTTTTCTCTCATCTGAGCAATTTCCCTCATAAGGTCACCCATGAATGTGCCCTGGTCACGAATCTGTCTCTGCATAGTCTCCAGGGAGGCTAACAAGGAATTGTTGATGGCTGCTTGATCAAATAGGAACGGAGGGTGCTCATGATCCTCTTCATGCTCGCCTCTATCTGCCATGGCTGGATGTTCTGAAAAAGCAAAAGAGGCCATCTCAGGTGCCGTCGAATGAGCTGAAGACTGTGATGCACTGAATTCTGACACTCTTGGACTGATGGAGGGAGAATGAGAAAGGTGGTCGAGGGAGAACAGGGTGGATGTAAACTCAGGCTCGGAGAGCGGACTCTCCGAGGTATTCCTAGATGAATAAGGAGGAGTGCGGGATAGCGGTGCCGACAAAGTCGGCCTAAGAGATCTCCGTCCCATCATCTTGATTATTCGAGAGAAGTGGGGATAATGTAGAAGAAGAAGAATGAAATGAGATGGTATGCAACAAAATTGTGCACAAGTGTGCGGTGTTTTTTGATCTTGACCTCAATAAATCTAGCAATCAAACACAAAGCAGGGGTGAGTTCACCAACTCAACACATGAAGCCGTGAAGGTTAGGCTTTTATCTTGTCAATTTTAGCTTGATTCGGGAATTTATCTTTTAACGAGTCCTTAGAACGCTACGCCTAAAGGAGAGAGAGTACTGCCGGAAGAGTATCCCGTACTTGTCCTCCTCCTGTGTAACCTGTAGCTTGCACTTTTTGAGGTCCTTGTAACCCTTCCTGGATCCCTACTCAGCCAAAGAATAAGAGAGGAAGCCAATAGGCGAAACCAATACTTCGGAACTCGCTCGCAACGGAATCACCCGTGAGCGTGCAAGAACCTACTCGGACGCAGCCGATGAGACAGACACCCCCGTGAAGGCGTGGCCTATGCTCGATACTTCGGACGAGGTCGATGCTCACACAATAGTGAGTCACCAATGGTGACCAAGCCCTACTCGACTACGTACGATAGAAGCGCCAATACTTCGGTAATCCAGGCGATACACAAGGCAGCCACAAGCTGGGTTTTTGGCTCTAATCCTTACGAAGCGCTCACCTCACTTGGAAGGAGACCTTCCCATGCAACCTGAATACAAGTGAGGGTGTTACTCTCCCCAAGCAATGAATCCAATTACCAATTTTATTTTTGGTCAAGTTTTCTTAGCAGTCCCTTTTTTAATTTTTTTGGTGTTATCGCTTCTTTTGAGTAGATTCAAACAAGCGCCTAACGATTTGTGTTTTCTTGATCCTACTTTGTTCCAAAAACAGAGGGAGAAAAGAGTCGGAAAAGCCGTGCAAGTCGTCACAAAGATGGAGATCTCACCTTTGTGCCTAAATGATGCGTGCAAAGTAAGAAGACTTACAGTGAATCCCAGCTCTCTCCATGCGGGATGCAAAGCAGAAATTTATAAACCTAAACTACATGCCGGTATGCACACGGAAATCGTTCTAGATTAGGCAACTGCTAGCGTGAAGAACCACAAGTTAATTATCAACTCCCAATCCGATTGTCCGGTCTTGGCTCACCCCTCCTCTTCTCGACACACTCGAGTTCAGGAGTAGCGCTTGATGGGGCTCGCTCACGGTGCGTGGATCAAAAGTAGATAATCAACTGTTTAATTAGTCTAAGTCCAAATACGCACTATAGGAGCATGCAAAAATAATTAGGTGTTTGGACCTATTCTAATCGAGTCAAGCAGGACCTAAAACTAAGAGCTCAATCCACAAAATAAATGAAAAAGGAAATCAAAACCGGAAAATGACAAGCGATGAAAACTCGTCAAAAACCGCGGTGAGCCCCCAAGTGAACAAACACTTGGAAATTAGGCCCGAATGTCTAAATGTCCAAGTCCAAGTGTACCTGTATTATTACAATTAAATGAATCACTCTCTCACCAAATAAAAGAAAAGCTAACTAATCCCTCTCTCTCTCACTCCTTGCTCTCTCCTGCTGGCTTGGCTAGAGAAAAGCCGGCTCCACATCCCAAGGTTGCGTCGGGTCACCTAGGCGATCCGCCTCGCTCCGCGGTCCCTCGCAAGAAGACAAGACAAGAGATGGTCAGATAGCTCAACAAGATATATCAAAAATATGAGAGATGAAAAATGCTGCTATGGTAAACAATCACACAAACAGACAAAAAGTGAACTACGAGCTGTTGATCCCCGGCAACGGTGCCATTTGATTTTCTCGGAAATCGATGCGGTTATGTCGACTCACAAGGCGAGTCAACAGTCGGTGTTTGACCACACGAATCCCGAAATTAATCAACAATTAACCCACACTAAGATCAATAAATTAAAAAACAATGTGGAGTTAAAATTTATTTTTAACTCTGCACAAATGATGTAAAGGGCAAGTATGCAGAGAGTTCGAACACATGGAGCAAACAGTGTAGTCCTAGCAGAAGCTAAGTGTGTGAGTGTGTGATGTGTCTACACTAAGCAAGCAAGTAACTACAATTTTTGTGGGTTTTTAATTTTTAAATTTTTTTATTTACTTTTTAGTTTTATATTTTTGTATTTCTTTTTCAATATAGGAAAGGAAAGACAATATAAGAAAAGGCAAAGTAAAATATTTATAAAAATGCACGAAAATGCTCAAAAATTCAGAAAATAAATGTTTTTGGTATTTTTAAGGTTTTTTACTGTTTTTGTGATTTTTGGGGCTTTTTCCAGATGTTTTTGATATTTTTAAAGATTAAAATAAGGCAAAACAGTGGAAATCAGGCTGGCTGCGACAAAAATGCAATTTAAAAATACCAACCAGTACCAAAAATATTTCACACTATTTTTCTAATAAAGAGAATAAATTAAAGGACAAACAGAAGCTGAGTTTATATTTTTTTGATTTTTCTACTATTTTATATAATTTTTTGAAGTTTTTGAGTATTTTTAGGTTTTTAGTGTTTTTCTTTTGAAATTTTTAATGATTTTTGGACTGACACTAAAATAGGATAAAATAGACACTATGTGAATTTTTGGGAATTTTTGGAGGTGTTTTGATATTTTTTTGGTATTTTCTAAGGTAGACAGTACACAAAAAGGGAGTTTTTGATTTTTAATAAATAAGAAAATAAAATAAAATAAAAAACTAACTAGATGGCGTTAAAATACACCTATCCAGAAGCTTAAGTCTATTTTTGTGGAATTTTTGGGCTTAAGATGATATTTTAAATCAATCCAACAAGCATCCAAGTAATTAACAGGCCTGGCAGGGGTATATGTGCAATATTCAAAACATCCAGGGGGCTAACATGCAAATATCCACAAAATTTTGAACTTAATATTTAACTTCTGGAACCAAAATGTAAATACAAGACCCGCCTGGGCACGCCTACAAATCACCCACCAGGGCGCGTGACTTGCACGCGCCTGGGAGGGACTGGAATGCAATAATACAAAAGCCTGGGGGCCACTTTGCAAAATATCCAAAAATATTACACGTGCTGTGAAAGTTTTAGGGCTAAAACGAAATAAACAAAAGACCGATGGGTCCTCTGCAAAATGCCCCCACCTCACGTGTACAGGTCACGTGAGGTGACGTGGCGGAGGACCTAAGTGCAAATAACGAAAGTCCGAGGGTCTTTTTGCAAATATTACAAAATATTTAAACTACCAAGGAAAGTTTATAGACTAATAAATAAATACAAAATGCGCGAGGGTGAGGATGTAAAATACCCTCGGCGCGCGATCCAATGGCGCTGAAGAGGCCACTCGACACGTGGCACGATCTGGACGGCCGATGACGCTTCGCTGTGGACGTCTGAGATTAGATCTCGGGCGAGATCGACGGTGGCTGAGCGCTGATGATCTGACGGCCCACGTTCTAACTGGAGGGTCTCCTCGATCGGACGGCGGTGGAGGCAGCTAGAAGAACGAGGCGGAGCTCCGGCTGGGCGAAGTTCGCCACGCTCCTCCGGCTGGCTCTGATGGCTATTGAGCTCCAAAATGAACGAGGAGCCTCCTGCAGGTCTCGGGTGACTTCTGGAAGCTTCAAAATCCACCGGCGAACGCCGGTGCTCTCGCACGGAGGTGGCGGAGCTGCGAGGCTCCAGGTGCTCCGGCGAGAGGGCAAAATAGCTCCAGGAGCTTCGATGTACTTCAATACCTGCACCAAAACGTTAGAGAGGTCGAGGGCAAAATGCCTCGACCTCGGGTGGCTCTCAAAATGAACGGGGAGGCGCAATAGGGTCTCGCCGGAGTTGCGCTCCGGCGAGGTGATCGATTAGGTAATGGAGTGATCGATTCGACTCAGAAAGATGGGGGAAATAATCCTAGAACTAACAGGAATGAAATGGGGAGTAAAATGGGATGAATGGCAGCCTCGATGGCCAATGGCCAGAGGGAGAATACCTCACGGGGATGACCGCCGGAGGTGATGGAACACGCCCAGATCAGTGGCTGATCCGCCGCCTTAAGGTGAAGAACCAGGAGCTGTCACCTCCAGGAGCTCGAGCACGACAAAAAGGGGGGAAAGATCTGTGTGGAATGCGGTTCAACCCGAGAAAGGTAGATGGGGGTTTGTATTTGAAGGGAGTTGAGGGCGTGTTTTCGAGGTGCGATCACGGGTGGAGGAAGAAGATCTGAGCAGATCTAAGAGGTCGGCGATGGAGATGGATGTACAGTGCACAACTTCCATGAAGGAAGCGGCTGGAGAGGACGAGCGGCGCAGCCTCGAAAAAAGGGTGAAAGAGGGGGAAAAACGAGGCGCGCGGAGCTCAAGGGGGTCAAGGACAAGCTGTTGACCCGCCGGTCAACAGTCGGAGGTTCCTGGTTGGTCCACGTGGACCAACCAGGGAAAAGATTGGAAAATTATTTTATTAATTCGATAAAAAATAGAAAACAATCGAATTTATTTTTGGTTATTAAATAAAAAATTCTTAAAATTTTATGTAGTATTTTATCATGATTTTTAATTAATTTTATGGTATATATTTTTACAAGTTTACTTTTTAGCCTTATATAGGTATATTATCTACATATTTTAGTATTTTATTTTTGTTTTGTGTATTTTATTTTTATTATTTTTGTTTATCATTTTATGAAATTACGAAATACTTATATATACACAAATATATTTTTATTTTAATTTTCTGATATATTTTATATATTTAATAAAATACAAGTATGTTTTGTATAGGTATATGTATAGGTAGTATACCTATGTACCTTTTATACAAGTATTTTTATTTTGTGATTTCTTTGCATTTTTATTCTGATTTTAATGTACATATATATTATAAGTAATATTTACAACAATATAAAATTATAAAAATGAATAAATAATGAATAAAGAATAAGTTGAATATTTTAATCTGTACAAGGTACAATGTGGGTCCAAAACTCAACTTTCAGACCGTAGCTCCGCCAAATGCGAAACCACCACCATTGGATAGATTATTTTATTCTATATACAATTAAAGGTGAGTAGGCTGCATTTGGAGTTTTTATTGGTGAGATACAGGTCTGGGAAGTTGGGATTTTGGATTCTTATTCAGACCATATCTTTTTGTCTGTGCATTCTTTTCCTGTGAATTCAATTTTGCCTTTTTCTTTATTTTATTGTCTACAACTTTCGTGTACAAAGTTTCTTTATTTGATGTATAAAAAGTGGAACCAAAAATAGGTCCCAAAATGAATAAAGAATGAATAGATTGTATAGGTATTTACACTGTATTTCTGACCTTATCTCCCCCTACTTTATTCCTTGTCGACCTATTCATCAAGATGCCTAGGTCTCGGGGGTTTTGGGTCATAAAATATTTACAATATTTTATTCTTTTTCTTTTCTTTATTTATTCTATAATTTTGGCCTTAATTACAGTGATTTATACACAATCTGAATGCACATGCATGGATGCTAAGATGATGGTTTTAATGCTATTTACAGGCATTTGCTAGGGCTTTTGGTGCCAAAATGATAGAATAAAGATGATGAAATGTGGATTCATCAGTCACGTGCAGAGCACGTGACCCCTGGATGATGTGTGCTGACGTAATCGGGTTCCTCCCGCACGTGCTCCTCACGTGGGAGGGCCTCGGGCTAGGCACCCGGTCGTTGGCGGTGTGTAGAGGCGGAGGACGGGGCTCCGGCCGTGCTCCTGCGGCTGAGGCGAGAGAGCGGCTAAGCTCCTGGCTGTGGAAGGTCTTCGGTGGTGTTGGCAGGGCTCCCAGGAGAGGCAGATCTCTGGTGATGCGTAGGGACCCGGTGTCCACGGCCTGGCCGTGAGCGAGGCGTTGCTGGAGGAGCGGCGGCGTGGTAGTCTAAGTCGGAGAAGATGGCCGTGGTAGTCGGTGATGTTGGTTGTCGATGGTCGAAAGCGTAGGTGGCCAAAGGCGGAGACGTAGTCGGTGGAGTCGGAGAAGCATTGGCTCGACGGGGAGGAACCAGGAGTGGAGCAGCGACGGTAAGAGGGGAAATCCGGTCGTGGGCTGCGACGAAGCCTAGGCCT